>JAVXUL010000017.1:1660387-1675020 GCA_035590515.1 Trichilia minutiflora | reverse complement strand
TGTATTTGTTAATATACATATTATTGTTATTAGTATTAATATACATATATTATTTATTAATATTAATAATAATAATTGGTTTAATTATTTAATATTATAAGATAATATCAAATAATAAAATTATTTTATTTTTCATAATTTTTGGTTTCCACCAATGGAGGTAAAGCAAAGTGGTGGCTTGTTATTGGTTTTTCAAAAGTGAATTTGACAAAAAAGCTAGTTGGCTTCCACCTCCAGTAAGCTTCCTTCTTCTTCAATTTGGCAACCAATTTTTGCTTTAAGCTTAGATTTGGAGTATGCTGAAACGTGCAGAAAAAAGGGTAAAGAAACCTTTGTTTTTGAAAAATAAAAAGAGAGAAAAGAGAAGGAAATGATGAAAGGGTTCATGGTTACCTAAAGTTGTCAAGAGGGTTGCTTGCTTCTTCCATTTTTTCTCCATTCTCCCATCCATCAACAAGGAACCATCTTCATCTCCATTGGTTTGTGGATACCTTTGGAGTCTAAAAGGAAAGCTTGAGCATCAAGATAGCAAGGTATAAGTTATACATCCTTGTATGTATTTTGAAATTTTAAAAAATATGCATAATAGTTTCATGATCTTTGTGTTCTCTATGGTTTTCTTCTTTCAGATAGTGCCTTGTTCAGTAATGTGAAAGAATCTCTTACTGTTAGGTACAATAATCTTCGTCATGAAGTCTTCGAGTATGTTGACGAGGGAATTAAACCACTAGATATTTCCAATGTTGCGGTAATCTCTCTGCCGGAAGCTGCACATAAAGTTGTATTTGCAAGAAAAAAACATGCTGGGAGACTTGCTGTTTCAGGTAGAACTGACAGAGAAGGTTGTCAGTTTCAGGGAAGTCATACAAATAATACCTGCGGGGATAATCAATGGAATCTATAGCAGCCTGCCTTCGCGGTCATTTATCTAACGATTTCTCCTTTGGCAATAATCCTCGCCGCATATTAGCTAGCTTTGTCTTCTCTTATTAACTGTACATGTATATTTCTATATTGAATTTCACCAAGGGTACATTCCCAATTGACGAAAAGCCGTTGGAAATTGATTTTTTTTCCATTTTTAATTTGCAGCCATACCACTTCACCAGACTAGGTATTAGACTATGATTACACGGGTCAAGGAAACACATACTAGTTGGAAGTTCTATATGATTTGTTGAATGCAATCTGTTGGGAAAGAACATACTTAAGAATGCTCGAAATCCTTTATCTTTGATATGTGATCACGATATGATTGTCATTAATTGGGACGAGGTGATTTTCTTAATTATGATATTGTGGTAAGCAAATACATCTAAGGGTAGGTTGAAGTTGGAGAGATTTTATACGAATATTATTTTAGGATTTTCCCACAGGAATATGATACTATCATTTTATTCAAATAATTCTGCATCAGCAGGAGAGCATGGTACTTCTTTTATTTTGATTTATCGGTATTCTATTTCCTCTTGTTACAATATTATCATGAAATTCTTATCATCAACATGCATTTTGTAGGATGAACAAGAAAGGAAAATCCAAAAACTATCACGTCAGCTCGAGCGGGGACGGCGTAAATGTGAAGTATATCAAGCTATCTTATTTCAGTTTTGTAAGATATTACGGAGCAGAAATTGCAGCTGTCGGTTAAAGTTCAAAATGTTAAACGTGAGATGAAAAACTGTGATCTGGTGGTGCTTTTATTCATCAGGTTTAGGCTAATGAATGACAAGTTTCCGCTGCCTATAGATAAAGTTATTTGTTGCTGTTGTTGTGTTGGAGGAGATGCTTAATTATGTTTCTTTGCATAATAATAACTTTATTTTATTTAGTTCCAAATCACCCACAGTTTCATTTTAGTTTCTTTGCAGCTGAATTTAATGACTCGTGAATTTATATAAATTTATATACAAACTTGTAGTGAATGCATAATAATAAACTAAATTGATTTTATTTAGTATGTATGCATACATAATTTTTCAATAATTTTAGCGATCTATACGGGCTCTCCTTAATGAACAGCGATTATCAATACCATCGACTTGAAACCAGTAGAAATGGCCCAAGTAAAGCAATGATGCCGACGTACGCTAACTCATATATCAAGCTCGTGTTCAAATATTACCAGAAGTTCGTCACAAATCAAATGTAAACGAAACTTGAAACTCAAAACCTTTCGTATCACCCCAAGATATTTTCCTGATTGAACAAACTATCACCCACAATTTTTATGTCAAGCTCGTTCAATTGAAGAATTCAAAGGCTTGTTTTCTTCATCTTTCCATTTCCAACATCAAGGCTAGGAGTACTTACATACTGAATTTAATCTAACTCTCCCATTGTTATTCATTAATGCTGTACTTAAGTTTTATTTTCCTCATGGCTGATTGAATACAAGATATAAAACAAGAAGCTGGCCCATAAATAAACATAACACAACATATGCAAATTTAAGTGATGATCAAAGAATCTTCAATTGGAGATCAGGATATCCAACCTGTGCTTTGTGCCTTTCAAAGAGATCTGTAAGTGCTTCAACAAATTGGTTATGTACTTCAGTTACCTGCAATAGGGATACAAGAAAAATTTTTGAAAAAAAATCAAAGAGTTGCTTTTCCTATGCTATTCATTACAAATATGAAGGATAGATGCCCTGGGAATTCCACTGCAGAAAGTAAACAATTTTGACATAACAAAATACTAATTTAATTAATATATTTGGTGTTGGAACAGAAAGCAGTAATTTAGACTGCAGGCATTTGCTCGATCTCCCAGACATCCTTGTTCACATAGTTATAGTGTACTTTTCCTTTATGCTTCTTTATCACATCAATCTTGATTACCAAGTGTTTTCAATGATGACCATATGTGTTTATAATAATGAATAAATGACTTCTTAGATTGATGTGTTTAATTGTTTTGCATTTGATTGATAATATAATACTTTGATTGTGCTTTATTAAGCTTAATTTATGATTATATATTGTCAATTTTATAAAGCACATACCACACTAATGATCTAGATTGACAAAGGTCTGTAATAGGTGAAAAGGATCGATATAAAGTTTGTAGAACACAAAAAGTATTGATACAACCAAGCAAAGTATCAATACATCGAAGTTTGGAAGGTCATCAAGGTACGAAGCGTAAAAATGTATCGATACGTATGGTCATAGCGGTGGTTTAGAAGTAAAGCGCACTTGAGTATCAATATATGGGTAAAGGAGTATCAATACATGCTTTCTGGGTATGAAAATATCGATAAACGGGATATATATATGGATACATAAAGACAAGATGAAGATTCTGAAGTGCACAGAATCCGAGTATCAATATCGAAGTAAGAATATTGATACATTCTGGAAAAAAGACAAGATAACGACTAGTTTTTAGAACATTCAATGCAGACATCAAAGAACCGTTAGAGAATCATTAGAGATCATCAAGCTAAGCTCTAAAAGCTTCATTTTCCAAAAGAAGAAGAAGAGAGGTTAGGGGAAGAAAACAATTGGAGGATCATTTGTAATACAAACAATCTGAGCTTAGTTTATGTTATTCTAGAGAGAAAAATATTTTTGTACAAAGCATTATTAAAATATCTACTCTTGAGAGAGAGCTCTCTATTGTATTAGCAATCAATTGCTATCATTTAGATTGCACTTTACCCTTAAAAAGAAGTTATATTGGGTTACTCTTCATCCGAATAAAGAAAAATTTAGATTGTATTTCACCTGTATAAAGAAGTAGTTATGAGTTGTTCTTCACTTGTTATAAAGAAAGATATATTTGGCTATCCTTCACTATTAAGAAAAGTTAACGTAATTTGGGTTATTCTTGACCTAAGCAAACTAAGAGAATAGTGAAACCTCAACTTAGGGATAAGCTGAAAGAGTGAACGTAGATCAGATTGTATCAAACCACTATAAAATCGAATTAGCATTTCTCTTTCTCTCTCTATCTTTACTTATTTGCTTTTACTTTATTTATTACTTGGTGATTATATTGTCATTAATTGATCGCAAATTCATTACTTTTTCGTTTGGAATTATTATTTGTTGTATTTACATTCATTTAGGATTAAAATTTTTGCTTCCTAATTCACCTCCCCTCTATAGATTAGTCACTGCCATATTTCTAGGCCAACAAATGGTATCAGAGTCTAACTCTAAGCATATATGATTAAACACCTAAGAGGAATAGATTATTATGGCTTTTAGTGGTATCCCCTATCCGGTAATAGAGGGACTATCAACTAGTAAACCTCCTTTCTTTAATGGAACGGATTATCCTTACTAGAAGAAAAGGATGCACATATACCTTACAACCTTAGACTTTGAATTTTTGAGTATTATTGAGGATAGCTATACTTTACCCACTATTGTTAATACTGTGACTAGAGAGAAAAAACTTAAGCCTAAAAGAGAGTGGATCCTAGAAGAGAAAAATCAATTTACTCTCAATGGCCGGCCTCAACATCCTTTATTGAACATCCTTTATTGTGCCTTAAATAAGACTGAATTCAAGAGGATCTTAGGATATAAAACTGACAAAGAGATTTGGGATATGCTAAAAATCACACATGAGGGCACTAATAGAGTTAAAGACTCTAAAATTAGCATATTGGTGCATGGTTATAAACTTTTTAAAATGCAACCTCATGAAAATATTAAGGATATATTTACCCGTTTCACTAACATAACTAATGATTTAAAAGCTTGCAGAGCTCAAGAATCGATATAAAGCTTGCAGAAAATAAGAAGTATCGATATGTTCAGGCAAAGTATCGATATATGAAAATTTAAAGGTCTTCAAGGTACGAAGCGTAAGAAAGTATCGATACACGATAATAATGTATCGATACAAATAGTCGTAACAATGGTCCAAAAGTGAAGCGCAAACGAGTATCGATACATAGACAAAGAAATATTGATATATGCTATATGAAAAAAGTCTTGAAATGCGATACATATAAAAGTATCGATACATAGGATATATGTATCGATACATAAAGACGAGATGAATATTCAATATAAAGCTTGCAGAACACAAGAATCCATATAAAGCTTACAGAATATAAAAAGTATCGATATACCCAAGCAAAGTATCGATAAACGGAAGTTTGAAAGGTCTTCAAGGCACGAAGCATAAGAAAGTATCGATAGGTGGCAATAATGTATTGATATATATGGTTGTAGTAGTGATCTAGAAGTGAAACGCACACGAGTATCGATATATAGGCAAAAGAGTATCAATATATATTGCCTAGAAAAAGTCTTGAAGTGCGATATATATTAAAGTATCGATACATAGGATACATGCATTGATACATAAAGATAAGATGAAGATTCTGAAGAATGTAGAACCTAAGTATCAATAACCAGAAGTAAGAGTATCGATACATTCTGAAAAAAGACAAGACAACAGCTAGTTTTTAGAGCATTTAATGCACAAATCAAAGAGCTGTTAGAGAACCATCAGAGATAATCAAGTAGAGCTTTAAAAGGATCAAGCAGAGCTTTAAAAGCTTTATTTTCAAGAAGAAGAAGAAGAGAGATTTGGGGAAGAAAACAGTTGGAGGATCATTTGTAATACAATCAATATAAGCTTAGTTTATATTATTCTAAAGAGAGAAATATTTTTGTACAGAGCATGATCTTAGTTTATATTATTCTAAAGAGAGATATTTTTGTACAGAGCATTATTGAATATCTGCTCTTGAGAGAGAGAGCTCTATTATGTTAGCAGTCAATTGCTATCATTCGGGGTTGCGCTTCACCCATAAAAAAGAAGTTATATTGGGTTACTCTTCACCTGGATAAAGAAAGATTTAGATTGCGTTTCACTCGTATAAAAAAATAGTTGTGATTGCTCTTTACCCGATGTAAAGAAAGACATATTTGGCTACCCTTCGCCATTAAGGAAGGTGAATGTAATCTGAATTACTCTTAACCCATACAAACTAGGAGAATAGTAGAACCTCAACTTAGGGATAAGTTGAGAGAGTGAACATAGACCAGATTGTACCAAACCACTATAAAATCAAGTTTGTATTTCTCTTTCTCTCTCTATTTTTACATATTTGCTTTTAATTTATTTATTGCTTGGTAAATAATATTGTCATTAATTGATAGCAAATTCTTTACTCTTTTATTTGGAATTATTATTTGCTACATTTACATTCATTTAAGATTAAAATTTTTAATTGCCAACTCAACCCCCCTTCCTCTCGGGATTGGTCACTGCCATATTTCTGGGCCAACAAATCTCTCTCCCACATCGTTATTAATGATTCAATGTAAGTGAGAAGAACTTGCAAGATGGATACAAAAGAGCATTTAGTTCTCTCCACAGAGACAAAGTAAACTAAAACCCAGAGATTCCAAAAACATTTACATACAGACAAAAGTGAGAAGAACCAACATTAGGCCCGCAAATTACAGTAACATTCATACCTCTTCCACGGTAGGCTGAGAACTTTTCTTCAGCTCTATTGGCTTCCCAACCACCACATGCATTGGACAGCGATTGGGTAAAGGAGATCTGCAACAGTGAAAACCACATTCTCTAATAAGTGGACGTTGATGTCACAGAATTAATTTCAAGTTCTATCCCAATAACCCATCCTCTGGCTAATGACAACAAGAATGCCAGAACACAGAGAACAATTTTTTTTTTTTTTTGTACGAAAATTTTTCAATATACAAAAATATGTTCAGGAGTAAAATGGTATATATTCAAATTATAGCAAGTGCAAAAGAAAAATATTCTTTAAGTTTCAGTACAAAATACCCATCAAGAATATATTAGCAGACACCCTCCACATATAAATAGATGTGGTATATATGGGCATGACACAGACCAGACCATATTTAGGAGTGGTTTCCAAGACAGTTACTTTATAATTTCTGAATAGTCTATTGCCAATTTCAACAAAAATGTTTTAATACCTTAGACTAACTCCACAACTTTCATCAAGAGTAGAGGAAAGTAAAATTCATTCCGTAGTTACTAATGATAAAGAAAAGATGAATTGCAGAAAGAATAAAAAGTGGATATGATGACAATTATATACCCTGTACATACCCTAAAAGTCCCCAAAAGTATATTGGGGTGAACTTGATGGCTCTTGAAAATTGGAGGTACAACTTCCCACCAGGCTTCCACCACTTGTAGACATTTGACTGGGGCAGAAACAATGAAATGTTACAGGAGATGCTCCATTTTTGGATAAAAATGTTAAGAAACAGATTAAAAAGGACAAGGAAATCTGCAAGCAAGTAATCTTGTTGCAAGACTAGTATGAGATATGAACTTTGCAGAGAGAAGAATCAACACCTGACCAAAGCAAAAAACTGGGACCAGGGGTCGGCCCATCTCCATGGCTATGCGAACAAATCCTCTTCTAGTCTTAAGAAAGACAGTCTGCAATCAACCTAATAATTAACAAAATACTAATCAACCTAATAATTAACAAAATACTAACAAGATCCTACTAAAAGAAGATAAGCAATCCTCTAAGCATGTGTTCTGAACAGGATCATTAAAGAAAGAGATGTGGTGCCCAAGAAAATGGCCAATAGTAAATATAAAAAAGGCATCAAACTAAGATAAATAAGCATGTAGGCTCTATCCTTGGAAAATTGATATTCTCGCATCTTTCCACGAGCTATGAACAACAATGCACAAATGCAAGAAAATTTGTTATTCTTGCATTTTCCCACATGTTTGGAACAACAATGCAAAAAATGCAAGATGATGACGACCACAACAAAAGTAGATATATATTGTCGAGTACTAAGGGGTGTTCAATTCTGTCTTAAATCTTGCCACTTTACATTGTCAAGGGACATATGTATATTACTTTCAAGTGCTAAGAGATGTTAAAGTTTGTCCTAAATCTTGGCATACTAGTAGCACATAAAAATAGAGAGGATTAAGAGAGAGAGTTAAACCTCTGAACCATGCTCCAAGTGAAATGTCTCTTGCACTCCACCAGGCACTATGATGCAGCTATAACCAGCATCCAAGAGAGATATGAAATTTTTCTTTGTTGCCGGTGTAAGACCCAACCATGTCCATATATGCCTTAGAAATGGCGTATAGAATATCTTAAGTCATATAAACACTTTGTGAGTGAAGGTTGAGGGATGCCCTCCAAGTTATAAACAGGTACAAGTATTTAGGGAAACGAAGTCTTACAGCAGTACTTGCTAGGACCTTTATTTTTGGGAGAGGCATGAAACCAGTAAGGTCAGCAAGTGCAACAACCCCAATTGGCAAAACTGAATGTGGCTCATAACCAAAAACTGCATAGAAGTGCAATGGAAGACTTTTAGTCGTAGCTATTAAAATAAATTCTGGCTAACCACAAAGTTTAAGCTAAGCAAAAAACGTAGCATGAACTAGTTGCTACTCAAAATTAGGCAGCCAAAACTTAGTACATCAACTAATCAAATAACCTCAATCTTGCTCATGATTACATCTTAAGTCAGTGCTTGGCTCATACAAGTTGGCTGGTTTATATATTGTGTTCGAAGGAAACTAAAAAATTTTAACCTTGTTATGCATAATAACTCTCCTACTAGAATTGTTTGGCGCCTTTATCATTAAATTGTGAGATGTTGGTCAAAAATTATATAGATTTAGACAAGAATTAAAAGATAATAAAAGAAAATGCTGGCATTTTAAGTAAAGTGATAATATACAAAATAAAGAAAATAGGAAGGTAAGGGGAAGAAAAACCGTAAGCACGATTGGGATGGAAAGCATTGATATCCTCAACATGTAGAGTAACTGGAAAATGACTGCATGCATGCTTACAAACATACCTGGGAAATTGGTTGAAATGTATTAGAAACAGAAATCGAAATAAAAGCGGAAATAATAACAAGATCAGAAAAGTGTAACAGTACCTTCCCAACTTCCTGCCTAATTTGCTACGTTCATCAATGGGAAGTAACACAAAAAACAATAGCAATCCAAATACTCTGAACATGAAAATAAACTATATTAATAAAAATTGAATTGAATTAATATGAAAAAGAGAAAAAAATATGTTATAGGAAACTCACATAAGAGATTTGGAGAGAGGCAAGAATACGATGGAAATGAAGACCAAGAGGGCGTTGAAGTGGATAGCTCCAAGCCATATGGCCAAAGCAAGTATAGAATGCATTACATTCGAAGAAAATTCTTCGTTGGCTCGGTATTCTCGATATCCATGGCCATGTTGTTGCTCCTCTTTCTTCCCGGCCGCCATATTCACCAGCACATCGGTGGACGTTTGATCAACAAAGAGAAGTTCTTTTGGGTCTAATTTTCCTTCGCCGTCGCTTTATTTAATAATTAAAGATCATTCAGTGTACGAGTCTCTCGAGCATTCGGCCTAACATCACATGCTCTTAATTGAACACCGAATAAGATCCAATCAGTGATATAAATATAATTTTAAAAATCCCACGGTGCCTGCCTCTTCACAGTTTCTGGTAAAACAAACCCATCTTATTAATTGTCTAACTATACCCTACTGAACAAAGCACCAAGTGGATTTCTTTCCTTAATATACCACTTTCCATCGAGTCTAAAGCTGCCATGATTGTGGGCTTAAGTAATTGTGAGCCCATTTAGTATTGATTTTTTATATTTTAAGAATAATCCGTTTCAAAAAGGGGACTTACCACTTTGGTACGAGGTTTTAAGTGCATGTTTAATTGACTTTTTTTTTTTAATTTATTATTTTTTTATAAGAAGACATTCAATCAAATATTAATTTTTATATATTCTAAAAAAAATTTAATATATATATATATAAATAAATTTTATAAAAAAAAATTTTACTTCTTTTTTTTCTTTAAACTCCAATTATAAAGTTATTTTTATCTATTAAAAAAATTATATTTTTATTATCGGATGGTATCTATATAATAATTACCGCTTACCTCTTTTGAGCTTGAATCTATTAATATAATTATAGTGAATTAGGTATAAATCTCAATAATTTATCATTTATAATTTTTAAATTTTAAATTTTATTTTTTAAATAATATTTATTTATTAATTATTAATTATTTCTCTTAAAGTTAAGAGTATTAATTTTAAGATATTTAAATTTATTTGTTATATAATTAATTATATTAATTAATTACTTAATTTATTATATTATATTATATTATTATTTATTTAAAAAGTTATTTAAAATTTTATTCTATATTGAATTTGAATTAAGTATATTTTTTAGTCCCCTTTGACATAGTTCGAGTGGTTGGAGTTAAAAAATTAACTCTAACAACATTCAAGTTCGAGTAATAATAAATAAAATTTGATGTTTCGTGGATAATAAACAATTTCATATTTTATCTAAAGTTTTAAAATAAAAGATATTATTGGGATAATTTTAGGTTTTACCAACTCAAAGGTTTGGTTAGAGGCCTAATTCCTTAAACATGGTCCAAAACCTACAAAGAGCATGTTGACGAGTTATAAAAATTCTCTATAACGAATAATACTCCAAACCCCTATTCTATGTCAAAGAAATATTATACAAGATCCCTAAATCATGAGAAGCATATGAGATCCTGAGGTCATGGGATTTCTACCTATCACCCCGAGAACTCCATTGCCCCCACATCCTTGGAATAATAAGGTATTCTTAAATAAGACAAGGAAATGAGGTTTGTGGAAGTCTTGGGAGGTCGAGATATCCCTATTGATAATTCAAAGTTGGGATTATAAAGGTCATTTATAGGAAAAACCCTGAAATCAGTTATGACAGGTGATTTGACCCTTCTAATAGTTTTAAGGGGGATATCAAAGGTAGATAAATATTGATTATAATTATAGAGTAAATAGGAGAAACGACAACAGTTATCGTAATCCACGATTCTCAAGATATACTCCTAATTTGCAAAGAGAAGCAATAATTGACTGACACGTGTTCTATTATAGTAAAATATAACTATATAAGATATCACAATTCAAGGAATAGATAAGTTTTTCTCCATACAAAAGAAAATTACTATCGTTCTTTCCAGCTTCTCTCATATTATTCGAAGAAAAACCTTAACTTAAGGATCAGAGGATTTTCATCAAGAAACCAACTTTTTTTCTGATCGTTGTTTTCTGATTTTAGGTAAACTTAATACATATCAATAAAGGGTCTATCCGATAAACCATGAAGTTCGAGGTTTTCCTAAATTCTTACATCTATATTTAGTGTCGTCTATGAGAAAATAAATCAAAAACTAGTTGATATAACCAGCCTTAGCAAGGAGGTTCAATGCCACAATAAACAACAAGACAAGCTACATATGCTAGTGGTCTAATTACAAGACAGCAAGCTTCAAGGCTTAAACAAGCAATGCAAGCTTTTGTTCAAGGCCAAATTACAAGTGAAATACTTGAAGAGGCTAAAACATCCATTGAGGAATATCAAGGCATGCCCAAACTTGTAACTTTACTAGAGGAGGCATATGAAGGGGCTAGTACTTAGCCAATCAATTTGATTAAGACAAGCCCAATACATCTCTTTAGGGAGTGTTTTATAATAAATTAAACTTGTGATTTTCTATCTTTAATTAAGCCCAAGAACATGTTAAGGAGCTGCATATTTATTAAAAAAAACATATGCCTTTATTAAAAGTCACATGACTTAGTTTATTTATTCAGATATCATTTAAGTGTGTTAAGCTTATTCCTTATTGGATTAGGATCAGATTATATTAAATTGGCTTGCAAACCCTTTCACATTAGGGTTTAAAAGTGAGTGAGGGTATTTAAGCCTTCTTTATCCTTGTAAAGAGGAATTATTATTGATGAATAAAATTTCAGACTTGTTCTTCAAGAGAGGTGTGATTGTCTTCTTTGTTACTTTAAAAAATTAGTTTGCTTAATCAAGTAAGTAGCTTGAACGTGAATTAATTTCTGTTTTATCTTTGGGATTAGGTCTCAAACACATAATTTGGGGTTTAATCTAGCATGTTTAATTGAATAGAAAGTTGAGGATTTGATCAATAGGATTAGGGGGGTTCAAGAACTCAGATTTCTTAGGATTTTCGTATCATCTTGGTATTAGAGCTTTAACTTAATTCTATTGAACTCATACGTATCTTTATTACTTTTCTTGTTTGTTTCTTTAAAAAAAAAAGAAGAAAAAAATGTGAACAGTAGATTCATCAAGATTGTCATCTTTAAAAAAGAAAAAGAAAAAGAAAATGTGAACAATAGATTCATCAAGATTGTCATTCTTAAAACGTGAACAGTAGATTCATCAAGATTGTCATTCTTAACATTAAGATTGATCTTTTTTCCATCAAGATTTGATCTTTTCATTCAAGATTCATCCAAAACAGAATTTGATCTATCAAGAACCATTAGAAACGTTGAATGGCTTAACTTTGGACAGATTTGAAACATGTTATTTTAGGTTTCGGGTTTGTGTGATTTATATCATATTTGTTTGTCTTCTTGTTGTGAGCCTTTCTTTGCTTCCATTACACTGAATTGGACAGTCTTTGCATTTATATTATTCAATTACAAACAAAGAAATCATTGTATACACATCTTTTCTATCCGTGTATTAGCATACGATATTTTTTTCTATCCGTGCACTATTTTGTTTCTAAAATTTTCTATATTTCATTTTTTTAGGTTTTACTTATTCTTTTCAGTTAATTTGTGTTGCTTGCTGTTTGCTTGGTATTGTTGAATTAGTTTCTAAAGAGTAACTTTAAAGACTTCACTTAAGAGGTAAAAGGCAAGAGGATGAGCATATATAATAAAAAATAATTAATTTTATATGAAAACATGAGTGTGCAATCTGATTTGAGAGAAACATATGAGGGAGTGTTAGTAAGGTGCTTTCTAATATTTTCTTGCAGATTTTTAACATCATGTCTAATGATAGCAAAAATAGTGGAAAGGAGAATCAAAAGAACCCAACATATTCGTTCTTCACTTTTCAAGGTATATATCATCAACTTGAGAAGCTTAACATGAGGTTTGATGATATGGAGGATAAGTTTGTGAAATTGAAAGAAGAATCAAGATCTGCTAGTAGAGAAGATTTAACAAATAGAAGATATGCTACTACTCCAGCCTGAAATGCTTATAATTATGAAGATTATAATGATTTTGATAAGGATGAGGATAAGGATGAGGAGTGGCGTAGGGGTAGAAACCAAAGTAGAGGTGGATGAAATGGTAGAGGCAGATTTAGAGATAGAAACAGAGGAAGAGAAAAAGAAAAGGTAGAAAGAGTGGACAAGAATATTGATAGCATCAAGATGAAGATACCTTTCTTTCAAAGGAGCAACAATGCCGATACCTACCTAGAGTGGGAGCGAAAAGTTAAAATGATATTTACTTGCCATAACTACTCAGAGGAGAAGAAGATGAAATTGACGGTAGTGAAATTCTCAGGCTATGCTACTGTTTGGTAGGATCAGTTGCTATTGAGTAGAAGAAGAGATGGAGAAAGGCCTATTGAGATATGGGAAGACATGAAGGCCTTAATGAAGAAATGCTTTATGCCTAACTATTACTATAAGGAGTTGCACCAAAGACTTCAGTCTTTGAGACAAGGCACCAAAAGCGTGGAAGACTACCACAAGGAGATGAAAATAACCATGATCAGGGCTAATATTAAGGAGGATAGAGAGACCACCACGACTCAATTTTTTGCTGGTTTGAATAAAAAGATAGCCAACGTAGTGGAGTTGCATCACTATATGGAGATTGAGGAGATGGTCAATATGGCCTTGAAGATTGAGAGGTAATTGAAGAATAAGAGTTCTAACAAAGCATTCAATTTGGGTTCTTCTAGTTCATAGGATTTTAAATGGCCTAAGAAAAAAGAGAAGGGCAAGGATAAGTCCAATGACTACAAGGATAAGTTCAAAGATAAGGGAACATCCTCTAAAGGTACCAATTCTCACTATAATATGTTAGTGCATCTACTAAGCATAGGGACATCATGTGTTTTAAATATTTGGAGTCTGGTCATATTGCTTCATAATGCCCAACTAAAAAGATTATGCTTTTGCGAAATGATGGGAAAATTGAGTCCCAAGAGAGTGAAGATGAAAAAATTCCTGAATTAGAGGATTGCAGTGATGTGGAGGTGGAACAACTTGTCCAGGCTGAAGCCTTAATAGTTAGGCGTGCTCTTAATGTCCAAGAGAAGATTGAGGTGGATAAGCAAAGAGAAAACATATTCCATACCCCTTGCTTGATAAATGGTAAGATGTGTAGTATGATAATAGATGGAGGGAGTTGTACCAATGTAGCTAGTACAATTTTAGTGAAGAAGTTAGGACTGCCCATTATTAAACATCCTAGTCCATACAAGCTACAATGGCTCAATGAATGTGGAGAAGTGAGGGTGCACAAGCAAGTGAAGGTTGCATTCTCTATTGGAAGATATTCAGATGAGGTTTTATGTGATGTAGTACCAATGCAGGCAGGTCATATATTGTTGGGGAGGCCTTGGCAATATGATAGGCATGTGATCCATGATGGCTATAAGAATAGGTACTCATTCAAGATGGGAGAGCAAACCTATGTTTTGGCGCCTCTAACACCAAAAGAGGTTTATGAGGATCAATTGAGGCTTGCAAAAGCCATGGAAGAACAAAAAC
>JAVXUL010000017.1:1645317-1660287 GCA_035590515.1 Trichilia minutiflora | reverse complement strand
ATATTTTTTTAAATTAAATATTTATTATATATTTATAATAATAAAATTTTAATTTTAAAAAATTAAAAATATTTATTCTTATATATTTATAATTTTTTTAATTTTTATTTTTTAAAAATTATAAATTTTTATTTTTTAATTAATTAATTAATTAATTAATATAAACAGACTGATCGATTTAATTTATTAACTAAATGATCTGATTTAATTAAACTCGATCAGACATGTTTGACAACTCTACGCATCACATGCTATGCGGATGCGCTCTTTCAGTTTATTAAACGCGCTCCAAATAAAATTAATAATTTATCCCACAGATGATCACACGCGCTATAGTACTTCTGATAAGGTGCCCGCCTCTCCACAAACTAAATACATCTCATTAATTTTCTTGTCACACCCTGGTCAGAACAACCCATTCCTCAATACACCAGTTGCCATCAAGTCTAAGAGCTGCTTCATTGAGGGTCTAAGATTGTGAGCCTATTTAATAATGAAGCGTTTCCTTTTGAAGGAAAAACCCATTTTACAAACACTAATGAGTCTACGTACTGACCATACTTCGCAATTTTAGATTATATCATTTACTTCATTTTTGCCGTCTTTCAAATAAAAAAATTTTGTTATTTAATTTTAATGTATAAATTAAACATAGTCCATTCCTAAATGACGAAATAAAACGTTTACAACATGAACAAAAGTATGTCTGAATTGATAACTGTTACATATATTCTTTACTGAATGCTCAAAAATATTTCATATCAACAATTAAATATTTTTCATGTGATACAAACGAGTAAATAACGATAAAATCTTATTAAGCGAGCTTTTTATTTGTTCTAACTAGTTTATCCTGAACAATTCATAATCAACAATTCAGAGTAAACTCCACCAAATTCATACTTCTTGCAAAAGGACGTTAAACTTGAATTATGTAGTATTTTATTTCATATTCACGGTTCAGCTAAATTTATCCTATACCATTACTTAAATTATATCATTTTTCATTTAACAACAACAACAATAATGTTATACAAATAAATAAATACACATGTTATAATTTATTCAAAAACTATAGCTTTTTGAAAATAATATTCCTGTTAAGTATAAATATTTATCTTACAATACTTGAAGCAAACAAAGAGTCAATCAAGGATGACAATGAATACCATTAAATTCGTATTCTTATCCGCTATAAAACTCTAATACCAAATCTTTCTTAAATTCCTAGTGGATTTGATATTTTATTATCATTTTTGCTGTGGATATTTAGTTTGTGTAAAAATTATGTGAACATTTGTGTATTTTTTATAGAGTTTCTTACGTTCAAATTTTATTTTAAGTTGATTTTGCATATAAGGACGACAAAACTTGGGGGTTCAACCCATTCTTTCAAAACTTGGACCAATTGAGATTAAAACAAGTTGGGCTCTGGGCTTTATAAAATATGATCCGAGCTTTATATCTCGTTGAAAAGTTAAGTTTTGCTTATTGGATAATAATTATTATATTTTTATATTTAATATGATATATTTTTTGGCATCTTTATATCATATTTTTAAATTAATCTCGAATTTTATATATTTTGAGTTGTGTTGTAGAGACTAATTTGTATAAATTACTAAACTATGTTCAAATATATTATTTTTAAAAAATAAATATTATATCGTTATTATTCTCAAACTTTATTCTGAACTTGATCCCATAATTTTTTGAACTATGGCATTGTCATCCTTATTTACATGCATCGATGTGTAAATGTTCTATTTCATTTAAATTTTTACTTACTTAGAAACATATAAATTTTTAGCATCAGTTTAAAATAAAAATATCCACGGGGAATGCCAAGAAGAACTGTCAAAATTAAATTGAATTGTTAGTAATAAATAAAATTTTAATTTAGTTAAAAACATATAAATTTTTAGCATTAATTTAAAAAAAAAATATCCACATAAAATATCAAGAATAACCATCGAGATTAAATTGAATTGATAGCAATAAATAATTTTATGATAAAATTATTTTATAAATGAACATAAAAATTTTTAATATAAAATAAAACTTTATAAAATGATAATATTTATATAATTACAAAATTTATTAGATTTTGGATTTTGGCTTTCGCTTATTATACATGTCAAAAAATTAGATATTTGCGGATACTTTACCTGCAAATACTTTACTATACTAAATTCATTCTAAACATGTCAAAAATTTCAAAATTTTCAATTTTTGACTCTAAATCCCTCATAAATTTATTAAAAGACTTAGTAAATTCTTTCTATTAAGATTGAGGATCAACGAATTTTTAGGTTTAGAAATAAAGTTATGGGTCAACAGAAAAACACAAAACACAAAAGAGATGTATATCCATATTGATTACGATGATCCTGATTGCAAGTCAATTACGATGCTCATTATAATCAATAATGGAGGGGCCAGTTAATTTACTTCTAAGAATAATTTTGTAGAGTGTCAAGCAATTATTATAACTTGCGCCGTGTTAAGCGAGTGAATTTATATATCATTTGGGTATTATCGAGAATTTAATCCCATCATGAAAAACTTAAAATTAAAAAGATTCCTAGTGATAATTACCATCACATGATATTATGGGCAAGGAAGGTAATAGTCAACCAACGCACTTGAAATTATTAATAATAAAAAGCATCATCATTTCATTCATCACGCAACAACACATGAAATAGACATAAAATAGTGAAAGGTGGAGTGAACTCATCATCGTTCCGGCAATCATTGTTATCAGATTGCCCCTGGTCAGTAAAATTCTATTGTTTTATTACTCTACTCTCGTCAGTGAAAATAAAAAAAAAAAGTCATTATGAAGATATATTATAGCTATACCATATCCAATTCCGCATTAAAAAGAAAGATACTCAATTCTAAATCTTATGAGTTAGTCAGTAAAAATGCTCAATTTATATATTTCGTGGAAAGTCGCCTTCCAGATGCATCGCAATTTAAGGATAATGGTTCATTTTGTGACCGCATTCGTGATCGTTTCGGTCAAGAAAGGAATTGTATACAATATGTTTACAAGTCATGGAGCTCGTGAGCATTAATTGTCATGGCTCAGCATACCTTGACAGACGGTTGGGCTTTCGTATGTTCCGTTTGCCCATGTTGTAAAATGCATAATCTGTGAACGCATTTGTCCACAACAAATATGTAAGATGCAACAAGAAAATTGGAATCTTAGAAAACGAGTAAAAGATAGGTTACCGCAAGTGTAATGATATTATGGGATAGTGCAATAAGGTCGTGCTGAATTTTATTGCCTCGGAGCTGTTCCTACCTTCGTTTCGCCGTTGGGTGCTCTCGTGAATGCAATGATGATTAATGTGTCCGATACTCAGGTTGATGCTGACGCCGAAAATAAAAATATTCTCGTCTATAAAAAGTAAAAAAGATTTCCCATTTATTGTGTTAACGGCTCCGGATTTTAGGGTAGCTTGTAAGTAATGCGTCCTTTTCTCTCATCCGCACCACGCACTAGCACTAGCGGCAGCAGTTGCAGCTGCCTTTTTCTTTACTTTTTCTTTCTTTACTTATTTATAAAAATGTATAATTCTTATTCCTTATCTACATATAAAATACAGTCACAACTAAAAAAACATACCTTGTTCTTGATTTAAACTCTCTCCGACTTTGCTTTTTTTTTTTTTTTTTCTTTTTTCCCTGTATTAGAAAAATGGTTTCCTTGGGGAGCTGTTGCTACACAGTTTGTCTGTTGCTTGCAGAAATCAGCATTTGCTTTTCTGCTGAGGTGCTTCTGGTTTTGCTCTCCTTGTTGCTAATTTCTGGATTTGGTTTGGGTCTCCCTGAATTAACTCTTGATGCAGGTTTATGTAGTTTACATGGGAACCAAAACCGGTGAAGACCCAGATGACATTCTGAGACAAGACCACAAAATGCTTGCTCATGTTCACAGCGGAAGGTCTTCTTTTTCCGTTTTCTGTATTCCTTTTTCTAATTCTTTTTTGCTGATTGGTGTGGCGAAATTATGTAATTTGTAACAACAGCATTGAGCTAGCACAAGCATCTCACGTTTATAGTTACAAGCATAGTTTCAGAGGATTTGCTGCCAAGTTGTCAGACCAGCAAGCTTCTCAAATTGCCGGTAAGTTGGCGAGTATGCCAAACATTTTCCAGCCGCTGTTTCTTTCTTTCAATTGTACTCTGAAATCTCAAATTCAATGACAGAGATGCCAGGAGTGGTTTCTGTGTTTCCAAATATGAAGAGAAGGCTACATACTACTCACTCGTGGGATTTCATGGGTCTTACGGGCGAAGAAGCAATGGAGATACGTGGATTCTCGACCAAGAGTCAAGTCAATGTAGTAGTTGGTTTCATTGATACCGGTAAGTTAGCAATGTTTCAATCTCATTTTTCGGTATTTATTCCAAGTACATCTTTCATAGTGCACCAACTTCCCTGCCTTTATTACTTGTGGAAAAGGTCAATGCATTTTGTTTATGTATGGCTTAGTGCAACATATATCATATTTAGGTTTTTGTTCTGTAACCAGTACACTATCACTCATTGATATCTATTCACTGCCTTCCATCCCTTGTTTTGCTTATACTTGATTACTAATTGAAAATGGTATACATTCTAACATGCAATTAATTGATTTGTGAATGCTTTTACTCATCCCCCTTCATTTCACTAAAGGATGATTTCTTTATTTGATCACCTACTGCAGGAATTTGGCCGGAATCTCCCTCTTTTAGTGATGCTGGCATGCCTCCAGTGCCAGCCAGATGGAAGGGACAATGCCAAGCAGGAGAAGCATTCAATAGTTCCAATTGCAACAGGTTTAACCGTAGATATTCCTACTTTTGTCATTCATTATGTGGAGTGTCATTTAGGTTCATCCTCAGTGTTGAAATATTCAATTATTCATGATATAGGAAAGTGATTGGAGCACGATACTATATGAGTGGCTATGAAGCTGAAGAAGATATTGCAGAAACTGTGTCATTCAGATCTCCAAGAGACAGTTCTGGTCATGGTAGCCACACAGCATCAATAGCTGCTGGTCGCTATGTGACAAACATGAATTATAAGGGATTGGCAGCTGGAGGAGCTAGGGGAGGTGTGCCTATGGCTAGGATTGCGGTGTACAAGACATGTTGGGATGCAGGTTGCTATGATGTTGATCTACTTGCAGCTTTTGATGATGCAATTAGAGATGGGGTTCACATCTTATCATTGTCTTTGGGTCCTGAGTCTCCCCAGGGAGATTATTTCAGTGATGCCGTCTCCATCGGGTCATTTCATGCAGCTAACCGGGGAATTTTAGTTGTTGCATCAGCTGGAAATGAAGGAAACAAAGGTTCTGCAACAAATCTTGCCCCATGGATGTTCACAATTGCTGCGAGTTCAACTGACAGGGATTTTACATCCGAGATTATGCTGGGAGACGGTCGTCGTTTCACGGTAATGGTTTTTTCTTCTTTGTGCTCAAAAATTCTTTTTCATATTTTAAATCACCTAATTGGTTCCCCTTCCTCAAACAGGGAGAAAGTCTAAGTCTGTCCAAAATGAATGCCTCTGCAGGGATTATTTCTGCCTCTGAAGCTTATGCAGGATACTTTACACCTTACCAATCCAGGTGAAGCAACAGGTACTTGGAAGTGAGTGCTATTAAGGTGTCCTTGCCTAAACAAGCCTTTAGTTATTTTTACTCTTCTACTTGTTTCTGCAGTTACTGCTTGGAAAGTTCCTTGAATAGAACCAAGACCAGTGGGAAAATTCTGGTCTGTCGACATTCTGAGAGTTCAACTGAGTCAAAGCTGGAAAAAAGTATAGTTGTGAAAGAAGCTGGTGGAGTTGGGATGATTCTTGTGGATGAGGCAGATAAGGATGTAGCCATACCTTTTGTGATCCCTTCAGCTATTGTTGGAAAGGACATAGGAGACAAAATTTTAACTTACATTAGTCATACAAGGTTTATTCTAATACTTCTGTGGATTGAGACTTGAATGTTGTTGTGTTCAAGTTTCTCTAATTATCTAATATATGCTGCTCTGTTATCTTGAGCAGCAAAGCCATATCTAAGATTTTCCCTGCAAAGACTGTATTGGGATCTGCGCCTGCACCCCGTGTTGCAGCATTTTCTTCCAAAGGTCCCAATGCGTTGACCCCAGAAATTTTGAAGGTATGTATTTATTTTTAGATGAATTTTGAAAGTAAGCTATTCTACTAAGAATCAGGAAAATATATAACATGCCAATAAAACCACTCATAAATACTTTTATCCACCATTTGATTCAATTCTGCATTAATTATGCCAATATTCATCTCCAATTTGTCTTATGGAAAAATATGTGTGTCTATTTTTTATGCTTGCTTGAGTGATAACTATAAGATTCCTCATCATTAATTAAGAATAATTGGGATTTCCCTGCTCAGTTGACCTTTTTGTTGATTCTTTCATGCTTTATTTATATACCTGATAATTTTCCATGCACTTTGCAGCCTGATGTCACAGCTCCTGGGTTGAACATTCTTGCAGCCTGGTCACCAGCAGTTGAGAAAATGCAATTCAACATTCTTTCTGGAACTTCCATGGCATGTCCCCATGTAACAGGGATTGCAAGCTTGATTAAAGCTGTTCATCCATCATGGTCCCCGTCCGCTATCAAATCAGCAATCATGACAACTGGTATGTTTAAAGTTCTAAACCATTCTTTTATTATTAGAAAGCTTTAATGAGTTGTGATTTTATTTGACACTCCAGTATTCCATTTTTCTCATCTTTGAATTGGGTGGTGGGGAAGGTGACTCTAGACCACCTTCTACTAATTGGTTTGAAAAATCCATCTGATAATTAATCATCGCCCAACAATTGTAATTTATCTGTCAAGGAGTTGCAAAATGTTATTTACCTTCTCTATTTTCAGTTATGAAAAAGAAATCTAAATCAAACCATGTTTAATCTTGGAGTCTCTTTTCTTGGGATTGTTTTCTCATTAGATTATAACCTTTTTTCAAGAACTATGATTGAATTTATTCCAAATGAAAAAATGCAGCTACTGCCCTCGACAAGAACCACAGACCAATCATAGTAGATCCTAAAGGAAGAAGGGGTAATGCTTTTGATTATGGTTCAGGTTTTGTCAATCCGAGAAATGCCCTTAATCCAGGTCTCATCTATGATGCGAAGCCAATAGATTATAAAGTTTTTCTATGCTCAATTGGTTATGATGAGAAGTCACTCCATCTGGTCACAAGAGACAATAGCACATGTAATCAGAAATTCCCAACAGCTTCGGACCTGAATCATCCATCCATCACAGTGTCCAATCTTAAAGATAATTTCTCTGTGTCTCGAACCGTCACAAATGTCGGAGAAGCAAGAAGTGTTTATACAGCTGAAGTATCTCCACCTGCTGGAACTAATGTTACTGTTGTGCCAGAGCGCTTAATCTTCAACAGCTACGGCCAAAAGATCAATTTTACCGTGCATTTCAAGTTGACTGCTCCATCAAAGGGCTATGGATTTGGGTTCTTGTCCTGGAATAATGAAAAATTTAGGGTTACCAGCCCTCTTGTTGTCCGGGTTGTACGTTCCAACATGGGTTTGATGAGATAGAGAGGTTGTATAAGTACATACTACTAGCTTAAAAACTTTGAAATCATTACGGATATAGCAACATATACCTATGTGGATGCAGAGTAACATAAAGTTCAAGAAAGAGCCACGTTTATCAAAAGTCATACTTGGAGCCTGGTTTTGAATCATCTGTCAGCAACATACAATGCTAGTACATGAATTAAATGATAACTGTTTTTCCCTTTTCTCATTTCTGTCTTTATCAGTAAAGTCCTTCTAATGCTTTTCATTTTTACCATACTTGTGTAAATTTATCGATGCATAATTGGACGATGAGAAACCTAACTGGTTAGGCACATGAGAAACCTGTCACCACCTATCCCATCTTCAGCTTTGCTGTTTGCAGAGCATTCTAACTTCTTGAGAATGATAGATACTACAGAAGAAATCAAACAAATTTTACTTTCGAGTTGCCCTGCCGGAGGAATATTAGCCAAACTTACTTCAGCTTAGTTTGGGAGTGTTGTGTTCCCTTGTGTTTTAAAAGCACGGCAGTTAAGTATTTATGGCTATTTAGCATCGATGTTACAAAAAATGCTCATCTGAAAGTATGTAACATATTCACAGCAATACCTATACTAAAAAGTTACCGATTTTCCATTTTCAAAATTTTGAAAGTAGCTGATAACCGCTAGCACCATCAAAACTCATCCAGATTTAAAACTTTTCTGCTATTTATCTTTAGAGGCATCTAAACAAAATAATATACAGTGACCAAAAACTCTAGTGCTGTAAAAGAGTTAATAAGGCTTAAGGATATTGAGGCCCCTACTGAGACTGCATTTCAGAAGGATCAATCAGGCCTTCTAACACCACAAGTTGATCCAAGAGGGTGAGTTTCTCATCTTCAAGAGTCTTGACTTCATCTTCTACCTCTCTCAACTCCTTCCCCAACATAAAGCTTTCTTCTTCCAGAAGCAGATATTTCCTTCTTAATGCCCGGTACTCATTTTCAGATGTAGATGAGGCTTGCAATGAGTTTGATCTCTCTGGTTGCTGGAATAATGCTGAGACTTCATTCTTCAAATTCCCTTTGGAGGCCTTCAGCCCTGGCCCTATTCCTAATGGTAGGGGCATCTGCACATTCTGGAACTCTTCAATTTGATTTCCTTGATACTGAAGTGAGGCAACTTTTTGGGATGACATTTTCTTTTTACGTTGCTTCATATTTGAAATTTCCTCAGATGATGGCTCCCTTGGATCTTGCATAACTCACTATACAACCTGATTCCATTAAATAATTTCAAAAACATAAACATAAGCAGCAGAAAGCATGAAAGGTGAAATTATATTTGAAAGTAAAAAAAAAAAAAAAAATTGCTTTTCTTATCCATATGGCTCAGTTTACAAAAATCATAATAGTTTGATGATTGTAGGAGGACATATATTCCAGTAAGAGGCATGAGCATATGCTATACCTTAAGAACGTTAAAGTAAGTAAGTAACACTCCTAAATCATGTTACCATTTACACAAGAGATAATCTCCAGATTTCAACTCAAATAACACAGACAAGTTACTTAAGTCTTCAAATAACGCAAAATTTTAAAAGAAAAAAACTCGACCACCTTGCAGCAATGCGCGAATAACAACACTTGAGGGTACATAAGCATATTTCCCCTTTGAACGGATCAAAGATCAATAATGTTTTCAATATAATTACCGTCTGGCCACAGCATCTCATACCAAATATGCTCTAATTCACATTACATACTACAAGTGTTGGGGTGAATAGATCGCAATGAGCAATTAGATTCCTTGATTTAAGAAATAACAGAGTATCACCGAATAATTTTCATGTTGTGTAAAATAAAAGTTAAATCGTCAAATTAGTATGCTTTTGGTTTCAACAGGAGAAAAAAGAACCCTAAATTTGCCTAATTTCCCAGATTTCCATTCCTAATGCAACGGAAGAAACCTAACAATTTCTCAATAAATAAAGCAAAAAATTGCGAAATAAGGAGAACAATCAAGTTTTGAAAGCAAAGGTAGAAAGATTACCTTCTCAATCTCCATCAAGGACAAGAACTTATGCTGTTAGAAATTATTACTAACGGAGGAATCGAAATTAGATTATACGTCTAGACTAGAGAAGAAGTCCAAAAGGAGCGCTGCCTTTTATTAGGTAAGAAAGGATAATTAGACTAGAAAAACCATCAGGCCGGGTACTTGGTTTGGACTAATACCCGTAATATATATATTTTAAGGCCCATTTCTTAGCCAACATAATTTGACTAAAAACCAAATAATCCATTGCTTTCTGTGCAAATATATAATAATTTTTTAAAATTAATCTTTCACGCGCCAGCACATGTGCATTTTGATAATTAATTAATTAATTAATTTTGATTATCATCGGTTATCTTATCGGTAAAAACATGCTTTATAAAGGGAGATCAAGGTCTTCGCCAAGTTGCAAGTTCCATGTGATAAATAAAAGAAAATCAGACGTTTGAGCCAAAATCAAAGGCTCAATTAGTGTTTAGCAATAATTTCACATCTCTTTTTTCAGTCAAATTCACTCATTTTAAAAAAAAAACTCCTATTTTTTAATTTAAACCAAAAGAGCCTTATTTTCTCTCCTTTTTATTTTAGTATAAGAGATATAAAACTCTTATCTCCTTTTAGCAACATAATAACCAAGTCAAGCAACATCAATCACAATATATTCGATCAAGCAAATTTTAACCATCACTTATTTTTTTCGATCACATTCCAATCACCTTTATTTTTGAAGTTTGAAGTAAGCAATCTAAATCATGAACAATGTATAGGATTTAGGATTTTAAAATTTAGTATTTAAGATTTAGAGTTTTAGGATATAAGGTTCAAGATTTTAAGACTTAAAATTTAGGGGATTGAGATTTAGGATTTAAAGTTTAGAGTATTAGGTTTTAAAAGTTTAGGATTTCGATTTTAGGTTTTAAAAGTTTAGAGTTTTAGAGTTAATGATTTTTAGAGTTTAGGGTTTAGATTTATATTTTAGGATTTTAGGGTTTCGAGAGAGGTTAGTGAGAGAAAATTCTTTTAAATTTGAATTTTACTGTTTACTGTTCATTGATTTTACTGTCACATCTTTTCTTTGTTCATTGTTTGGTCACATTTTCAGTTTTCAACGGTGTTTTCGATATTTTTCTCTTTTTATGTGTTCATCAACTGAATTGTTTAGGTTAATTTTTTCGAGTCTCGATTACTATTTTTGGTTTTCATAGTTCCATGAGTTTGGTCACTGGCTTTGGCTTTCCGTCAATCATGATTGTCAGATTTCACCTCACCGCCCTCCACTCACCTTACCACCCTCCACTACAATCAGTCACCTTACTCCATAGATATCGAAACCTTCGGTTTTCATTTTTTTCAGGTTTCAAAAATTCCCAACGAGCGACCTTCTCAAATTACAGCATTTGTACCTCCGCAATTCCTACTTCCCCACATCACAGATTTCGCAACTTCCTTCTCACCATCATCTCTCCATCACCACCAATCTCTCTCTTCTGGTTTCCAGCGAGCTCGACCAAGCTTTAAGGTTACCCTTGCCTTGGGTTTCTAGAGACCTCAATTTTTCTTCTTTTTTGAGTTTCCAATGAACTCAATTTTTTATATACTTTTCTCCCACCTTCAGAGTTTCAGACCTTATACTCAGTCCCCTTGATCCCCTCAGTCATCACAGTTTATCTAAAATCTCCTCAGTCCTACCATAATCTCTCCATAACCACCTCAGTCCCTCCATAATCTTTCAAATCTCCAAACTTCTCGCGCTACCTCTCTCTCTCCTATTTGTATTTTTGTTGGTTTCTAATGGTTTAAAACATGCATAAATGAAAGTTTTCTTCCTAAGAACTTTGCTTTAAAACTATATAATTCAATGACAAAAGAAGGTGCCAAATGGAAGCCTTAAAGTGCTTACCTCACTAGCCTTTTAATTTAATGAAGACCAAGCTCACAAGTGTGAGCTCTTAACACTTAAAACACTCCTCAAGGAGCTCCCATGGCTGCCCAACATGAGAGGAAGGAGAGAGAGCCAAAATTAAAACATTTTTCCATCATTTTTTATTTAATTAAAATAAAAATAATTAAATAATGGTAACATTATATGATACAATTAATCTCATTTTACATGGATAAGCTCAAGTGAAACTTGCATATATACCTTTTGACCAAGATTAATTAATTAAAATTAATTAATAAATATATAACATTTATATATTAATATTAAGATGTCAAGTGTCAAAATATTTTTCATATAAATTCTAACATTTGTTAAATTCTCTAACCATTAAAGAATTTCATAATTAGATATATTAATATATATTTTGAATTTTCATAAATATAAAATTATGGTATATTTATCATAATGCTCTTAGTCAATATTTATACTTAAGGGTAAAATGATAATTTTCTTTTAAATTAAACACTTTAATTTAGAATTTATCATTTTTTATTAAAATTATATTTTAATATGTTTGATAATCACAATTATCAAATTTAAATATATAATTTATAATAAATTAGGGTTTAGGATTTAACGGTTTAGGGGTTTAGGGTTTTTTGGGATTTAGGATTTTTGGGGTTTAGGGTTTATAATTTAGGATTTTTGGAGTTTAGAATTTTTGGGATTTAGGGTTTAGGGTTTTTAGGGTTTAGGGTTTAGAGGAGAGTCATTTGATTGTGTTTTAGAGAGAGTTTAGTGAGAGAAAATCCTCTCAAAGTTACTATTCATCGACCAATTTCCGACCATTTTTTGATGTCTTTTTTTTGACACCTCTCGATGGATCTGAAAGCCTACCCCGATCAGGTGGCCTGTGAAATTTGGTGGTTATCAGAGGTGGTGAGGTGATTGAAGTTGGCTCAGCGGGTTTTGAAGCTTGTGTGTAGCCAACTTTCAGGCCAGATTCTAGTGAATCCAGCTGTCTGATTTGTCGGATATCACCGCCAAAAGGTTCCCTGTCATGAGTTGTATAAACCCCATTTCACTTTTCTCCGTGAACATGCATTTTTTTGGTGAAAATAGTGGCCGAATCTGGCCACTTGGGAAGCCAATTTCAGCAACTTTGACTGTCTTTTTCGGCCAACTCAGACATCTCCGTCTAAATACACAACCACCTTTGGATTCCTCGTCACCGGAGCTTCGTATCCATACCTCTCTTGCCGGATTTGGAGATATTTTTTCTGGTAGGTGTCATTCTGATCGGTGCTACTTTCGGGGAGCTTTTCGGCGAAACCAGACCTTACCTTGAGGTAACTCCACATCCATTGATTAGATTGTGTGGCATACCTGTGATCTGGAGCTTATTGGTGCATGGAACTAAGTTTTCCTCCGTCCGTCGGTGCCAGAAAGTTGACTGATCATTTCTGTCAATTTCTGGACTAATTTTTGGGTTGTATTTAGAGTCTCTTTGTGGATTGTACTGAGGGAGGTGGATTACACCACCTATTTGGTTTGAAAGATTGCATTTTTGGCTAGTTGTAACAGAGGCGATTGAGGCTTTTTGGCCAAGGATTGTGGCGTGTGATAGGTGCAAAATACCCTCCTTAATACTGTTAATTTTGTCAATTTCTAGGCTGATTTTTGGGTTATGTTTGGAGCCTCTTCGTGGTTTGTACAGAGGGAGGTGGATTACACCACCCATATGGTTTGAAAGAGTGCATTGTTGGCTAGTTGTAACAGAGGTGCTTAAGATTTTTTGGCCAAGGATTATGGCTTGTGATAGGTACAAAATACCCTCCTCAACACTATTTTTTTCGTGGGTGATTTGTTGTTGTGCTTTCCAGACAAATTTTCGATCCCCTAATCCATCCCATTCAACCTTTTAAAACACCATGACCATCAAAAATCCATCCCTTACACAAAACACCAACCAAACCTCCCCCAAACCTACCCAAAACTATAGAGAACAAACCTCACCTATCATTATCTGTACCCGACAGTCCTCCGTCAAAACTCAAAATCAGTCCCCAGTAGTAACATGCCCCACCTAAAAATAGTCAAATCTTTTTCAAAGACATAAAAAGTCGATTGATTCAAACTGGACCGATAGGATTCGGGTTTTCAGTTCCACCCTTAGTTATCTTTTAGATGACATTGAGTATGATGTTTTAGATGATCGAACAAAATTTGAGGTTCCTTCAGATTGTGTGAGAGATGTTAAAAAGTGGGAAAGATATCTTGAGGGCATTTTTTCTAGAGCTAAAATATCTTTCCATGCAGTTAAGTCTGTGACCACCCGAATTTGGAGTAGCTACGGTCTAGAGGAGGTTATGGCCTTTGATAAGGCTTTCATTTTCTGTTTTTGCACCCCAGAGGACATGCTGAGGGTAGATGAGGATGGGCCTTGGTTGTTTGGAATCAAAGTCATTATTCTAGAGCCTTGGCATGCAAGTATTGATTTTCAGGATACTAATGTGACTTCTATCTCAGTTTGGGTTAGATTATATGGTCTATCCCTTCCTTCATGAACTCAAAAGGGGTTGAGTTTTGTAGCTAGTCGTGTGGGTGACCCGTTTTATTGTGAAAGGATGACTTTTGATTGCAGTAGATTTACACATGCGAGAGTGTGTGCGGACCTCTATGCAGCCAAACCTCCTATCCATGAATTTTTCCTAAAAACTAAATTATCCTCTTCTCCTATTCATGTTAAGGTTAAATATGAATGGAAACATAGTAAGTGTTCATCATGTTAGTTTTTTGGACATGTATGCAAGAAGAGGTTAGACTCAGAGCCTTCAGAGTTAGAGACTGATGATGATTCATCGACACAGGTCTATCAGTCTCTAGATAGGAGCCATGCTCCTAAGGATCAGCAGAGGTTGGTACCTTCGAGTGCTCAGTCAGATAGGTTTTATGGCACTCCCGTTTCTACTTCTATGCCTGTTTATCAGTCTATAGATAGGGGTAAGACACCTATAGTTCAGTAGCGGGTGGTGCCTCTTAGCACCATTGTTAGAAGGATTGAGGATTTTTCACCTTTGACTCCAGGTTCACAGAGAGCTAGCTCTAGTGGTGTTGTTCAGGTGAGTTCTATTGGACATGATGGGATTGGGGTTTTCTCTTTTTTCTCTCCGCTCGATCCTGATTTGAGAGAGTGCACTCTCCAAACTGAGGCTGTATTGATACCAACGACAGAGCAGCCTGCTTTGAGTTTGAGATCTAGTTATTCGATGCCGCCTCCAATATTGTAGGTTGACACTAGTATACCACCAATTGTTCATTAGTCCAAGAAAAAGAAGAAGAAGAAGAAGAAGAAATGACCTGTACCCACAGCTTGAGGTTGTATTCTCTTTATTTTCTTTGTATCTTGTACTTCAGCTTATATGCTTGTATACTTTCT
>JAVXUL010000017.1:1632991-1644195 GCA_035590515.1 Trichilia minutiflora | reverse complement strand
TATATATATATACATATGATTTTATGTAATGATAGGCTAGTGGGCCAAATGTGTATATCTTATACATATATCGGTGATAACGACCATGAGAGTTAGGTTATTTATTGTATATATAGGATTTGTGGTAGCCTGGGGGTGATCACTGAAGGTGGTTCTCTAGTTGAGTGCGGTATATGATAGCCTAGGATCGGCTTGATAGAGAGGTTGTCTAGGTGAGTACGGGAGACTTCACAGGTGGGGATTGTTATATGGTGTTATGATATTGTATTGGAGATATGGATTAACCACCTGTGAGTCTCATTGAGGATAATCACAGACGTCACCCCGTGACTACTCGAGGTAATGTCAGTGGTGGGCTTATTTCTTGAAAACGATGCGTGTTTTATTTCTTACATATAAAATATCCTTTTATTAAAATAGCATTATTTTATTTGTATATAAAACCCACTGACGGTCTTAGGATGCCCAGAGTCAGGGTAATCACTAAACAAGATAGTTAGCCCAATGACTTTTATAAGATGATTTGAGGTTTTCAAACTCAAAGATTTTCTTTGAATTAAAATGTTTTATTTTGTGTTTGAAACACGGTTTCTTACATATTGGTTAAACAGCACGAGTATATATGTATATATGTTTATGTATGTTTTCAGTTCACTCACTTAGTATACTCCCATATACTCATCCCCCTCTTCCCCCCCACTACCACACACACACACTTTCTAGTTTCTAGATAAATTAGGAGATATGCACTCGGGTTGGATGGTGATCGCTCCAGGTGTTAGAAGCATCAGGTATACGTTATGCCGACTCACCCTGTATGGTTCACAGTCCACTAGAGTCTGTTATTTTATTTTGTTTAGTTTACGAAACTTTTATGAATTATAAAAGAATTTATACAAATATTTGGATTTTATTTTGGGATGGATTGATTCTCACAGATTCATATTTTAATAAATATTCTATGGATTAATATATATATATTTTTTGAAGTGTTTGTGGGTTGCTTTGAAATGATTCAGAGTTTGGGTGTTTGAGAGAAAATATATTAGAAGTGTTGTATGAAAGATTCTGTAATAGGTTTTGTAAAGGCCTTACAAGCTCACAGGGTGTGTTCTAGTGATTAAATATACCCTGGAAGTTTGTGACGGTTGTCATGTGTAGGATCCACGGGATGGAGCATGACAATAAAGGCTCAAAGTGGGTTAATTGTGAGTCATTTTCAAATATTTCAAAATTCAACGACTATGGTTAGCATTTAACAATACACCATAGTTTCTCATCTACGATAAAGTAATTCTTTATCAAACTTTGCTCGGATTGTATATATTATGTGGGTTATATTCTTTTATTATCTAATTCTAATCAAATTAGGGTTTATGGTATATCAAAATCCTAAATTTGATATTTTATAAATTATCGATCAATATATTTTGAGCTTGTCCGTATGAACTTTTTATATAACATTTATTTTTCTTTTATCAAAGACTTGATTTTAGACATTTATCAACATTTATTTAGGAGCTTAAACTTGGATAGAATTAGTAAAAACACTCAATCCTATCAAACGAGTCAATATATCCTATTTTGACTATCATCCAAATCTTTAAATGAAAAACATATAACCAAATCTATTTTATCATTCAAGATACAATTAGTCTTATACTTATACATCATATGAACTATACGTATTCATACAAGATTTGACTTTGATATTTCAGGTCAAAAGATTATGTCACACAATAATACAATCTTTTAATAAATCATTGACTATATACATACTATATGATTTATCATTCTTTGATTATATTCAATAAATAGTTTTCTAACTATAAATATATACTAATACTCTTGTGATGTGACTATTATTATTATCCTTACTAATACCATCTCATAATATTCATAAACGATATTCAATATGCATATTATGTGATATTGATGCTCAATCTATATCACTTTTATAAGGAATAGTTTTGATAATTTTATTTAACTATTAAATAAATTCTCTAAATAATTTATATACGCACTTTATTGTATAGTATGAATTAATAAAGAAAGTAACATATATATGTGAATAAAAAAATTTTTCTTTATAAATTGCAAAATATTATAATATTTACAAGTTATGAAACCAACAACCCAAATAATTTTTAGGATATATACTAACAATTATCCATCTAGAGCTATGCTCATAATATTGAGGATAGTAACAGATACCACTACGTGACTATCTAAGGCTAACGTCAATAGTGAACTAGATTTTTAAATAAAAGTACATGCATTCTACTTTTTTATAATAAAGAATAACTTTTAATCTTATTCATTATTTTTATATACATAAGAATCCACTGACAACTAGAGATTGCTCTTGATCAGAGTAATTACCAAGAAAATAGGTAGTTCGATAATTTTCAAATAAAACAGGTAATAATTTTAAATGCATTAAAATGTATCATGTTTGCATACTTTGTTTGTTTAAAACTCCTTCTATTAAATATGTTTTCAAAATATAACTTTATACTCACACACGCACACATTTATATAATATTTTAAATATATATTTTCTTTATTTATTCATTTATCGAGTATATACTCGTATATACACATCCTTATATTACATTTTTAGGTAAACTCGAGGTTAATTGTGCATATCACGTGGTGGTGATTGTATCAAGATTTAAAACACTCATGTATATTTATATACTGAACTTATAGTTTTATGATTTTGAGTCTATTGAAAATTTTGTAAACATTTGTATAATTTTGTATTTTTGAGGATTATAAAAGAATTTATGAAACATATGTTCTATTTATTTCTATAATTTGAATGAGTACTTTTTTATGATCTATGTTTTAAATATATTGGAGAGAGATATTGGTGATATTATAATGTGTATATATATTTGGATGAGATTTGATTTGTGATTTATTGGAGTTTGAATTGATTGAAATGAATATTAATTAAGAGTGTTTATAAATAATTTTGGTTTGTAAATAGGTAATTTAGATGTTTTATAGGTTTTTGATATATATCTAGGGTCAGAATGTATATTGAGGACCTGTAACAGTTGTCACATATAGGCTACACAATTGAAAGCATGATAAAAATTATTTATAATTTTTTAACGAGGACAAAATCAAATTATGACAATTGCCTCCTGTTTATTTTTTTTTAAAAAGAGAAGTAAAAATAAAAAATAATTCAATTTTGAACTCAAAGAAAAATAAAATTTAAAAAATCTTGATTTGAAAGTTTTTCTTTAAAAGAGAAAGGAGGGATTAAGATATATCCTATGATGTGATGCAAGATGAGGTAAGATTCAAAATATGCCTTAACTCTATGTTGCAAGATGAATGTGGAAATTAAAATAGGATTATGACTTGCACTATATGGCAAGATGAACGATTATAAGTATGACTTGCAAACTGAATCTAAAAAAGCTCAACTTTCAATGCAAGATAGAGTATCTCCTTTGGGGTCTTGAATGATCAATAATATTTCATTATGTTTATAAACTATTTCTCACGTTATAATTACTTGTATTAAAAATAATAGATCTAATTATGATAATTGATATTATAAAAAATATGACAGATCAAGTAAACATCGTCTATAACTTTTTACTAAATTATTAGAAGAGGGTGATATCATTCTATAACTTCTAGAATAAATGATATAACTAAGAGAGGAAGCAAGCAGTCTCATCTCATAATTTTTTGTACGAACATGTAAGGAAGAGACAAAACAAAAATGTTTAAAGATATGTTAAATAGCATTATTAGTTATTTGGTGTGCATATTTATGTTTTAACTTGAGCAATTATTTTGATTCTTTTTAATTTTCCCTTCCGCTTATCTTCCACTTATAATTATATTGCTTCAGTGGTACAGAATGTATTATACAATTGTTAAAGGCGTGGAGGAAAGGAAATAGAAAGAAAGCAAATGAAAGCGACGTCATAACTCACAAGAGCTGGGCTTTCAGTTTGTTGCAAAGGATCGAAATAGATCCGTACGGGCCTAGGAGTGGGAGGGACAAGCTTCGTCGTTAATTTTTCTCGAGTCATGTTATTGCCATCCAACGTCTTTTTAATCTCACCTAATCAATTTAAGCAAAAATTTAAAAATTATATTTTATGTAAACTATTGCCATCCAACGTCTTTATTGTAACGTCAAAATAATTCTATCATAAATTAAATATTTTTTTATTATAAAAATTTAAACAAAGTTAAATTATGACTATTTATATATGATAGTTTTTAGATATTTTATAGCATTTAAATATTTATCAATAATTTTTATAATAATATATAAAAAAATATAAAATTGTATTTTACAGTTATTTTTATTATATATATTTTTATCATTTATTTTATGCTATTATATGTCCTAAAAATATATTTTAAATTAAAAGTATTTAAGATGTATAAAAAGTAGTATTGTGATATAAATTTTTTTTCTAAATTAATATAGATAATAATTTACTTAATATTTATTTATTTTTAATTATTTTATAAAATAAAGGTTTAATTACTAAGCAATATAATAGGTGCAGGAGTTATAAAATAAAGGGAGGAAAAAGATATCACTATCCTATATTTGAAAAGAAATTAATATTTATATTATCTTTGTATTTTATTATAAAACAGTTTATTTATAAATATTTTAATATAATAAAATATTTAAAAAATATTACGTATAAATAATCATCCATAAATTGATTTTATTCAAAAATATGTAGTAAAAAATACAAAAAATACTTTAATTTATGATTGCGTTATTTTTTGTATTATATAAATTAATTTATATAATATTATAATTTTCAAATTTTTTTAGTGATTAATGGAATAGTAAGGTGTGATTAAAAAATGGGGAAACATCACAGCCCTTCTCCTCACTGTGTCGGATGCAGTCCCTCATTTTCGTTGGTAGTGCACGGCCACACGCTCAAGTTGGCGCGATAATTTGTCGATTTTCTTGTTTATCCGACCAAATGGTTACGGATTCTGACTACAAGAATTTTAGAATAACGCCGTAGCAGGAAAGAAAATATCAACAAAAATAAGGGTTGCAGAATTGAGTAAGAACTCCCAAAATTAGATGTATATTCTTGTAATATCTCTTCAGCATCCAGCTACGTTTGATAGATTTGATGCCTCAATATCATAATATCATAAACATAAAACTCATTTTGTCTAAAATTTATTATTAATAATAAATTGAATGAAAAGGAGAACCTACTATAGATAATTTTGCATTCGTATACACACTAAAAAATAAAATAAACCATCATAAACAGTTTTTTGAATCCCAAAAACGTGAGAAATCATCAATAAGAAATCGTAAGCATATAAGAAACAGCTATATTTAAACCCAAATATTTAAATGAAGTCAAGTGAACCGAAAGCTTTTTAGCTAACGAATCGTTTAATGCATTTATTTGATGATTGGTAATATAAGGTCCACAATAGAATACTTCCCAACTTTCTCATGGATGTCTTAATTGCACAAACTTTTTGCCTTTACTTGTTTCTTGTTTTTGTCCGTCACTTAAACAAAGTATAAAAAAAATCTAATAAATGAGTGATTGAGTCAGTCACTCAGTCTGGTAGTAATTCTCGTGAAGAAATTTAATTATGCACAACACAATACCTGCTCCTGGACATGACATCTGGAGACCTTTTCTACCATATACCTTCACATAAGTCGACTTGGCCGGCAATATGCGTTAGCTTCTGGCTTGGAATGCTTGGTATGCTCATATCATGGTTTCATGCTAATGTGATATTTTTTTTTCTTTTTTTTTTTAATAATAATGACTCAGTTTTAGGTAAATTTAGGGACACGCATAATGGTTCATAAAAACCAAGTTTTTTTTTTAAAACTTTTTTTTTTTATGGTTATAGAAAATTTTTATCAAATCAAGGTTGTGAAAATAAACATCAGTCTTAATATTCCAGTTTCAATATACTTTATTGTGTTATAAAGCTCTTTAGATGGTAAAAGCTTTCATTAAAATTAAGATTATTCATATGGGATCATAAAAAAAATTAAAAATAAAAATATACCTAAATTTAATTCTTGAATTTTGCTGTTATTAATTTTTTAAATATTAAATGCACCAAAATTTTCACAAAAAATTTCTATCCCATACTTGGGATCATATTCTTTTATATTTAATATAACTGGTTTTATTTTTTATATTAAGACAACTGTTTGATTTTTATTTTTATTTTAATTTATTATAAAATTAAAAAATATTTTAGTCTCCACATATTATACATTAACCACAAATTTTATTATTTTAATTAATTTAATCTTTATGACAACATAATTAAAGCACATGGACTATCTAAGATACACGAGCTATTAAAAGATAGTTATAAGCCCTGTCTTATAATATTAATATTAGTAAGAAAATTTAATGGTCCAAGTTCATGATTTTATTTATATATATATTTTTTTGTTGTAATTTTCCGAGCAAACAAAATGAATAATTGATAATGATTGTAATTATCGGAGACCAGTTAGTGGAAATTATTTAAAAAAAAAAAGTCTTAGTTGATCCAAAAGTTTTCGAAATCGGCTTCAGAAATACGTAAAATAGGTTGGCCGCCCAACCCATACAGGCTAGTTTCGAATTTTTTCCAGGAAAAGAGGATTATTTTTTAGGTGTTGACATTGACAGGTATAATGAGACTGCTTCCACGGACACCCAAACAAAATTTTGATAGAGAAATACTTAAAAGAGGCGTGGAAGAAGCCCAAACGTCTTGAACAATATCTATTTCATCATTTGCTATTTATGAATTATAATAGTCTCGTGACTTGTACTACTCTCTTTTGGCTCGTTCTTAGTGTCAGAAAAACATCTCTCCCACCTTTTTTTCTTCTTGTATGAGTTCGGATCTCTGATTCTCTCATTCATCTACATTTCTTTCGTATTGTTAAAGGTAAAATGACATTCGCCACTAGCCATTCTACTGTTTCAATATGATGCATTTTACTATTTTTTAGAACCCAAAATCGTAGGATTCATTTTTGTCTTGTTTTGAAATTGGGCATCTTTTTGCTCACTTATCTAAAGTTCATTAACATAATTTCCTGGTCGATCTACAAGTATTTTTGGTCTGTTTATGTTATTTATGGCTTGGAAAGGAAATTCCTTAGCTGGTATTCGCACCATTTGACGTATGTTTCCTTAGGGTGGGTGGATCTGTAATCCCCCATTGTTCAGATTTCTCATTCCCTCATTGTTCAGATTTCTCATTCTCCAACTCTGCTACCTGAATCATCCCTTGCTTTTTCTTTTTTAGGTTTACTATTATTTTTAATTTATTTTCCTTCATATTAAGTTTTGCCTTTATTCAATTAGTGCTTGCGCTGAAGCTTCTAATCTGACCTATAATTAACCCAACTTTTGCAGTTATTATGGCATAATACAACGAGCGCAGAGGAGTGACAGTTTGACTTTTGTGGTGAGAAGCTGATTGTAGTGATCTGATAATTGATGTGCGGTCGACAATGGCACAAAGTACGAGAGTCACTAGGCCTTCCTTTAGTTCTAGCAATGGAAATGAAGAAACCCCTTTACACAGCTCAGCTACTTTTTCAAACGGGGATGAATATGACAGTGATGGCTCCAATTTCGCTCCTCCGTTAGTCTCTGTCACATATCAGTTTCACTTTGTAAACGGTTCTGTCTCATATTAGTTTCGCTTTGTAAATGTTTTTTTTTTCTTTGTCCTGATTATATTAGCATTTAGTAAGATGAGAGTAAGAGCATGCGCTAATGTGGTCAACCTTGTGGATATAGTGTCATACGTGCTTTGCCACCTGTAGTTTACATTTTTGTTGAAATTTGTGAACATGCTGCTGAATTTAATTTGATCAAGTTTAATATGAAATATTCATTTGTTTGTACTTAATGAATCATCATAGGAAGTATGTATTTTTCACTTATGTACAGCTTTATGTGTAAGCAATAAAGTTCCCATAGCAAGTCTTATATGTGTAGCTACTAAAACAATTTATTTTTTTCTCCTTTCAGTACGCCAACAACACTCTCAGCGGATATTCCTGCGGAACTTGCTGGTGCAATACCCTTGATCGATCGATTCCAGGTGGGAAATTACTAGAGCATTTATGTTGTTGTATGTCTTGAAATTTTATTTTCCAGTTTGGTTCTGCTGCATTGGTTGTAACAAGAACGTCTACTAAGCTTATAGTTTGTTTTAGGGGCAATGGTCATTGAAGATTTAATTTTCCACTATATTATCATGCTATGCAGGTGGAAGGGTTTTTGAGGATGATGCAGAAGCAAATTCAATCTGCTGGGAAACGAGGATTTTTCTATAAAAAGTCAGTAGGCCCTCAAGTTCGAGAAAAATTCAGTTTTGAGGATATGCTTTGTTTCCAAAAGGTAATAACATACTTCTTTTTCTTGAAAAAATTCTGTCATTTAAGGCAGACTGATGGAGGACTAAATTAATCCATTTTACAGGATCCTATACCAACTTCATTACTTAAAGTCAATAGTGATCTCGTCAGCAGAGCAACAAAATTGTTTCAGATAATACTGAAGTACATGGGAGTTGATTCATCGGATCGTGTAACTCCGCCAAGCTTAGATGAACGAATCGAGCTTGTTGGAAAACTATATAAGCACACTTTAAAGCGTGCAGAGCTGCGAGATGAACTTTTTGTTCAGATATCAAAGCAAACTAGGAAGAACCCTGATAGGTGGGCATAAGTGCGACTTCCTATTCTCATGATTGTTTTATGTGGATCTGTAGTAGTGTGAGCAATGGCTTTTGCATTAGTCTATCTGATTCTTGGTAACTTTATTGATTCTGTTGCTACAGGCAATACTTAATTAAAGCATGGGAGCTGATGTATTTATGTGCATCTTCCATGCCTCCTACCAAGGACATGGGTGGATATTTAACTGAGTATGTTCACAATGTAGCTCAGGGGGCCACTACTGATTCTGAGGTCCAAATCCTTTCATTAAATACCTTAAATGCTTTGAAGCGTTCAGTTAAAGCTGGTCCCAGGCATACAATTCCAGGTCGTGAAGAGATTGAAGCTCTGCTAACCGGTAGAAAGTTAACAACTATAGTATTTTTTCTGGATGAAACATTTGAAGAAATTACATATGATATGGCAACAACAGTATCTGATGCTGTTGAGGTACTCTCTTTCTGGTATACAACACTACTGTTTTTCTGTTTCATGAATATTTCTGTTGATTTATCATATAGTCCTTAATTATTATTTCTTACCCTTTGACCTTGTTATGCTTGTCTCTTTGTTTGTTTATATCGATATCTTGTTTTGTGTGAGGTTCTTCTGTTTCAAGACTTGACTTGCCGTGTGTGGAAGTTATTAAAACATGGAATTCCCAGAATGTCATCCTCTTAGTTAACATGCTATCTGTGTTCTGGAAGTCACTTAATAGATACATTTTACATGGTTTTATTTCTCTTTGTTTGTTTATCCATAATGACTACTCATTTTCTTTTATGTGCTATATGTATCTTGACTGTAGCTGATGGATATTTTGTCCATTCCAATTCTCTTTTTGTTTCAATTTTTGGGACCACCTCAGTGTTTTTTGACTTCAAAACCTTGCTGATACTAGTTAAATTCTACCTGCTTTAGGAACTTGCGGGGATAATTAAACTATCAGCCCAATCGAGCTTCAGTTTGTTTGAATGCCATAAAGTTGTTATTGGCTCCAAATCATCTGATCATGGCAGTGGTATTTATCCTGATTTCTTTTGAATTTCCCAAATGAGAAATTACTGAGATTGTCATCTAATATGCTGTATACTATCACATAGAGGAGTATATTGGGCTTGATGATAACAAATATATTGGGGATCTGCTGGCGGAATTCAAAGCAGCCAAGGATCGTTGTAAAGGAGAAATTTTACACTGCAAACTGATATTTAAAAAGAAACTTTTTCGGGAGTCAGATGAGGCTGTATCAGATCCGATGTTTGTGCAGCTATCATATGTTCAAGTATGTAACGTTTCTTTAGAGCAATTTAGCTTAAAGTTCTAGAATAAGTGACTCTTCTGAATCACAGGTTAACTTTTTATTTTCTGTTTCTGGTGCACTTTGTTCTATTTTTATAGTTGCAACATGACTATGTATTGGGCAATTACCCGGTTGGAAGGGATGATGCTGCACAGCTGTCTGCTTTGCAAATCTTGGTCGAGATTGGGTTTGTTGGCAGTCCTGAGTCATGCACGTCAGTAGATCTGTTACTTTCTTTTATTTAATTGTATTTGGCTGCCACTTTTGCAAGTGAAACATTGTAGTTTTGAACTTCTTTTGTTTTCTTTATATCATGGTAGTTAGCATAAGCAAATATTTTCAAGTGATCGAGCTTTTCTCTTTTGTATGTTTTACTTTTTGTCGGTGGTGCTTTCCAGTGATTGGACTTCTCTTCTTGAACGGTTCCTACCTAGACAAGTTGCAATCACCCGAGCAAAGAGGGAATGGGAGTTGGATATTCTTTCTCGTTATCGATCAATGGTGAGTAATAAATGCTACCAAGTATTTGACTATTGAAAAACCTCCAAATTTCAACAAAGTTATTGCCTAAATCTTAATTCTAGGTTACTCTGTGTCATTATGATAGATTCTTATGAAATATTTCAAATTAGATTGACAGCATGATGGTAGATGTTATGGATATTGATGTGAGTAATTGCTAAAAGAAATAATTGATTTGGTTGCATAATTTTTTATTATTTCTTCTTTACTTTTGTTTTTGTTATTTTCATTTGTAAGTGAAAAAAATAGAGAAAGGAGAAATTTAGAGGAAATGATTTTTTTTTTATATATATATTTTAATCATGAGTACGGATTAGTATATATACAGATTTCTGCCTCTAAGAATGGAACCTAACAGCTGATTTACAATATACAATTAATCTCATCAAATCCTTTAATTATAGTACTACAAATCCTATCAAATCTCTTAATTACAGCACTATATCAACAGCTAGCATTCTAACACTCCCCCTCAAGCTGGAGCATATAGATCATATGCTCTAAGCTTGTTACAGATGTATTTAATTCTTGGTCCTCTAAGGGATTTAGTAAGGATATCTGTCAGTTGATCATTTGAATTAATAAAATCTGTAACAATACATCCAGATTCAATCTTCTGTCTGACGAAATGGCAGTCAA
>JAVXUL010000017.1:1615170-1632891 GCA_035590515.1 Trichilia minutiflora | reverse complement strand
TCCTTTGCACATCATTAGTGTACAAGGCTTTAGCCTTGGCCCAAACTTTATAACAAGTTTTGCATGATTGAAATAGAGTGAGAAGTTTTGGATCTAAGGAGTGCCACAAAAGACTACACAATTGAGCATCAGTTTTAAGCCAAGTAACCTTATCTTTTTCATCAATTTCAGAGCCATTTTTCTCCAAATGATCTGAATAACCCTGTCCCATAAACCACAATTCAACTGATGCAGCCCATGACACATAATTGTTGCTACCTTCTAGTTTAACAGTAGTAATGGCAGGAATATTAGATGAAAGCAAAGTTGTGATAGAACCTGAAATTGCTGACATTGTGAGAGAGAGAAAATAGCCAGAAAACCAGAAAATAGGCAGAACAAAAATTCGGAAAATGAGCAGCAAGGATCAGTAGCGAAATAGTATGAATTGGCAGCAGAATCAGCAGTTAAAAACAGCAGGAATTGGTAGAAACAGTAGGAAAAATCAGCCACGAACAAAAGTAGAATCCAGCAGGAACACAAATAAAGAATGGTGGTAGAAACAGCAATATAGGAAGAGTAAAAGCAATAAGAGAAAAACAGCAACACAATAATTGAAAAAACAGCAGTTAGGACTTGACAAACCTAGTTCTGATACCATGGAAAAAATAGAGAAAGTTGAGAATAGAGAAAGGAGAAATTTAGAGGACAGAAATTTTTTTTTTTTATATATATATTTTGATCATGAGTACAGAGGAGTATATATATAGATTTCTGCCTCGAAGAATGGAAACTAACAGCTGATTTACAGCCTACAATTAATCCTATAAATCCCTTAGTTACAGTACTACAAATCCTATCAAATCCCTTAATTACAACACTATATCAACAACTAGCATTCTAATAGTAAGCATAAAATTGTTTCTTACACTAAGGCAAATATTTCATTACAATTTGCTATTGTCAATTAAATTTGAGAATATAAGGCCTGTTTACATAACTCAGCCTTGCTCTCCAAATCTAGCTTTAAACCCATGTTGTGGAATACTGTCTGGATCTGAGTCAAATTTAGTCATTTTCCTTGTAAGTGGAATCATTTGAAGCAGAAACAGCCAATTGGCTGATTGGTCTTACCCCATTAATTTTTATAGGAAATTGTACATTCTTTGAGATGCATGTCTGCTGATTGTTTAATACAAATTAAATTTTTATATTAGTTATGGGCGTTGGATTTAGTAAATGAACTTCAATATGTGCTTCGTGGGATGTGGGCTCTTTCCATCTTGTTTTTCCTTTCAATTTTTTCCTGCAATTCAATGTGAAAATAATTTTTGAAAATTTTTTATTATAATTACTGGACATATGAACTTTATTTTTCTCTACTAATTTTCTTCCACTGTGATAGAATGCTGATTGAGTACATTGATCAGTTGAACATCAAATTTTTGTAGCTATTTATAATCAATTTTACGTGCTTCAAATGAATTGGATGTGGTCTTGACATTATTTGTTTACGAAGAATAAATGAAAGGATATGTTTCTGCGTAAACTCCCTTTTTTTCGAATTCACTAGTTGACTAACTTTTATGAATTCACCAGACTTCTGAAAGATTTATTTCTGTTGAAAACATTCTTTAGGAAAATTTTCTTTTACTGTTGACAATTCTATTGCTGTGTAGGAACATATGACAAAAGATGATGCAAGACAGCAATTTCTGCGGATATTAAGGACACTTCCTTATGGGAATTCAGTTTTCTTTAGCGTCCGCAAAATTGATGATCCTATTGGTCTTTTGCCAGGGCGGATTGTCTTGGGCATTAATAAACGAGGGGTTAGTTTTCAAATTTTATTTTTATCATCTTAAATCCATAATAATGTGCATATTGTAAAATTGTAATCCTACATATAGATTGAGTGTTTGGACATCAATTGGTTTGCTTATATACCTGTAGGTTCATTTCTTTCGTCCAGTTCCGAAAGAATATTTACATTCTGCAGAGTTAAGAGACATAATGCAATTTGGTAGTAGCAATACTGCTGTCTTTTTTAAGATGAGAGTTGCAGGCGTCCTTCATATTTTTCAGTTTGAGACCAAGCAGGTTCAAGCAACTCCTTGCACTTTCCTATTTGTTATGGAATTTCTAGGCCTCTTGAAACTTTTCCTTTTTGTGACTTGCATTTCTCTGTATTTATTCAGGGAGAAGAAATTTGTGTTGCTCTTCAAACACATATAAATGATGTTATGTTGCGTCGCTACTCCAAAGCACGTTCTGCTGTGAGTGGCTCTGTGAATGGAGGAGATCTCTCTAACAATGTCAAACCTCCTAGCATGGAAGTGTTTGAAAAACGTGTACATGATTTGTCAAAAGCTGTTGAAGAATCTCAAAGAAATGCCAACCGTGTAAGCCTATACAAAATACTTTAATAGTTGATATTAGCATTTTATAATCTAGGATCACTTGGAGCCTATTCGTTTGCAATTTCAATGCATTTTAGCATGTAACATGTCATTGAAATTTTATATTAGGCCTCTTGTATCGTGTTGTATTATAAAATAGTTGATTATTTCTTCACATGCCTTAAAAGTTTGTCTTTATTTTTTGGAGGATTATGTATGAACTCCATATGCTACAACTTTCTCATGTAAACAGCATACAAGATTAATGGGTTAAGTATGTTGATCAGTTACAAGAAGAATTACATGAAAGACAAAGACAAGAAGTGATAATGCAAGAAGAATTGGACAGATTGAAGGATTCTTTGAGATCTGAGAAGCAAAAGTTAGTGGAAGTTACGAGTGACCGCGATAGACTTAAATCCGTGTGTGATGAAAGGGATGCTAATCTTCAAGTTAGTGTAATTAATTTGGCTAAGCTGGCTGTTTCATTCATTTAATGTCCACAGCATTTTTTTTTTTAAATTTCAGTTATCCATATATATATATATACACTTCAGGCTGTAATCCTGGAAAAAAGGAGCATGGAAGCAAACCTGGTCAAGTTGGGAAATCTACGACTAGAGAACTCTGCTGAACAGAATTTTGTTGTAACAAACATGCAGGTGCAATTTTATGATAGTGATTTTTAATGCTATAAACTCTAATATTGATGTTATAGTTGTGAATTGATTTTGGATCGTGAATAACAAATAATGCAGGGTTTACACGAGATTCAACATGAATTGAAAATTTGCAGAGAAGAGTTGCATGCAGAAAAAGAAAATGCAAAGAAATTGTTAAATGAGAAAGCATTGTTGGAGCAGAAAGTTTCTAGACTTAAGAACCAGAAAGTTGAAGAGGTAGTAGTGTTAATGCTTGAATTTGGTTTTGACAATGTAAATGTGGTTTCCTAGAGAGATTTAATATTCATTGCATTGTTCTACTTACAGGTAGAAATTCTTGAAAAAAGTTTTGAACTAGAAAGCAAGACTTTAAAACTCCAAGTGTCTGAGCTTGAAAGAAAGTTGGGTGAGGCTACACAAGATTTGGCTGCTATTGCGTCAACTGTTGCATCTAAGAATGCAGATTTGGCTGCATTAGAGAGTAATCTGAAGGAATTAGAAGAATTGAGAGAATTGAAAGAGGTAACCGTATTTAATATGTTCCTTTCTATTGCAAATATATGTTAAATCCCAATTGAGTGTATAAATATAAATTTGTTGACTAGATCATTATCATCTTATAGTTCTTACATTGTTTCAGGACATTGATAGGAAGAATGAGCAAACTGCTGCAATCTTGAAGATGCAAGGGGCTCAACTTGCTGAGTTAGAAGTGCTTTATAAGGAAGAACAGATTATGAGAAAACGTTACTTTAACACCATTGAAGGTATCACATGAAATAACTTTTATATTTTACTAATAAAAATTTAATAGTTTGTCCTTTTAAGAAAAGTGTTGGCGTATTGCTTTATTCTATGATAACAATATAATTTCAGATATGAAAGGCAAGATCAGAGTTTATTGTCGTATAAGACCTTTGAATGAGAAAGAGATTACTGAAAAGGAAAGAAAAATGCTTATAAGCCAAGATGAGTTCACTGTAGAGCATCCATGGAAAGATGATAAGGCTAAGCAACATATGTATGATCGAGTCTTTGATATCCATGCTACCCAAGAAGATGTATTTGAGGATACTCGGGCAAGTTTGATTGAAATTTGATAATTTATAACTTAGCTTATAATTTGTTATAAATCATGTGTATATTGAAGTGTTTAATCAATTCATAATTGATATTTCAGTATTTGGTGCAATCTGCTGTTGATGGGTACAATGTCTGCATATTTGCTTATGGACAAACTGGATCTGGAAAGACATTTACAATCTATGGATCTGAGGGCAATTCTGGAATTACACCACGTGCTATTACAGAACTTTTTAGAATTTTAAAGAAAGATAACAACAAATTTTCGTTTTCATTAAAGGTATTTGGCTTAGATATGATATTATGAGTATAAATAATTGCTCCGAATTATTTTGGAAAAACTATTGTTCTAGGGCATTTATACATTTTATGCTTATTATATGAATCATGTACTAATTATATACTGTCATTTTTTGGGGGGCTTGAATTGTATTTTTTTAAGTGGCTTGAGGCTTGAGTTTTATGTATATATAATTTTTATATTGATGCTCTTAACAGTTTTTTATAGGTGCAATAAAATCTCATTGATACTTGTATATATAAAATTTAATGGTTTTAATTAACACTTGAAAATCATTACCGAAATGTTATAGGCATATATGGTGGAGTTATATCAGGATACATTGGTGGACCTTCTATTACCAAAGAATGCAAAGCGTTTGAAGTTGGATATTAAGAAAGATTCTAAGGTAACTTATGATCTATTGATGACTATTATAGTGCGGAAGTTGGATGGTTTATATTTGTGTTGGGGTACATCAAATGAAAATTTTAAGCCTTTAACAGAGCTTAGGTAATAAACTAGTTGAAGATAATGTGGTAAATTATTTATATGTGACTGAAATTTGTTATCTAAAATTTTTTTCTTTCTTTAATTATTTCTGTTTTTTAAATATTTCTGGAAAATTTCCAACCTATTGGATTTGATGAGGCAACTGTTTTCTCCTTTTTATTATATCTTTCATGCTTTCTCAGTATCTGGTTGTTACATTTGCTTTTTCAGTTTCTGTATTTAGTTTTAAATAAAATTTTTGTTTTTAATATTTTTTAATTTATCATCGCATTTACAATTTCTTTTGGTTTAGTCTATTTTAGTTGATCAATATGATTTTTCCATTAGTGGTTCTCATCTGTTTCTTCATTTATGATGTTTAGGGTATGGTAATGGTTGAAAATGTAACAGTTCTACAAATTTCAACGTTTGAGGAAATAAAAAGCATTATTCAAAGAGGATCTGACCAACGACATACGTCTGGGACTCAAATGAATGAAGAAAGTTCAAGATCTCACCTTATACTTTCAATCGTGATTGAAAGTACTAACCTTCAAACTCAATCTGTTGCAAGAGGAAAGGTATTATGAATTTTAATCCACCAATATGTTACTTAATAAAAGCATTTGATGAGTTTCTAAATGCTTTGTATGCAAAAAATGTATGTTCATATGCAGTTACTTGTTTTTGCTAATGAAAAAAGCATATATGTGCTTATGTGCTTGCTTATTTGAATATATATTCATATTGCAGAGTACTTTGGGAGATTATTTTTAGATGGAAATGTAATTTTAAGTGTTAAAATGTGGTTGCTTTAAAATATCGTTTCAGTTAAGTTTTGTGGACCTTGCTGGTTCTGAAAGGGTGAAGAAATCAGGCTCTTCTGGTAGTCAACTCAAAGAAGCTCAAAGCATCAACAAGTCACTTTCAGCTCTCGGGGATGTTATTGGCGCTCTATCTTCTGGCAGTCAACATATTCCCTATAGGAATCACAAGTTAACTATGTTAATGAGTGATTCACTTGGTGGAAATGCAAAGACACTCATGTTCGTAAACGTTTCTCCAGCAGAATCAAATTTGGATGAGACATACAATTCTTTAATGTATGTTTTTCTGACTTTATTATATATGCTTATGTTGTTTTCTTTCTATATTTCAAATCATGGCCAGTATAGATATCGTGATATGCAAGTGAATTGGTCAATACTACAAACATCTGTACTTGTTTTAAAGAGCTCTGCTGATGTTGGTTTATCATTTTTTGTGGATCTCATGCAAATGTTGTTAATTATTAGCGTGAAATTTTGGATTTACGAGGCAAAATAATAACTCGCATAGTTGTTTTTAATTTGTTCTATATCTGATCCATGAACCTTTTTAGTTTATGAATATGCAGATTCAAGTTTTACTAGCTATATTAAAGTTTTATTTATTTATTTGGTGTTAAAAATTGCTTTTCAATTTAATTATGTACTTCTGCTGCCAATAGGTATGCATCAAGAGTTCGATCAATTGTTAATGATCCTAACAAAAATATTTCCTCAAAAGAAATTGCTCGGTTGAAAAAATTGGTTGCATATTGGAAGGAGCAAGCGGGTAGGAAGGGAGACGATGAAGACCTAGAAGAGATTCAAGAAGAACGGACATTGAAAGATAGGATGGATAATCGTCATTCAATGTAGATTTCATATAATGTTATTGGAGATGATACTTCTCTGCACAATGCTAATCTGAATTTAGAGCTCATTACATGTTAAAGTGATATTTCTCTTTGAACAATCTTGCAGATCGTTGGGTAGAGTTTTAGGTCATTTAGGCTGGGGTTTGGGCTACATCTACATGCTGTCCATCTAATGTAGTCTGCTTATCTGTTGAAGGTTCTTCCCATGGTGTCCTAATAATTTCTTCGAAGATTCTGCTGGTTGGATCTGCTTTTATGGGCTTAAGCTCTTCGGTTGTGTAGTCTGCATGATTTGTATATATTTATGACATCATTTGTTTTATACATATATCATTTCTCTTTAAGGTAAAACCGTAAAAGAACCAATTTAGTTCAATTATAATACATGTTTAGCCAACAGCAGGCAGAAAAAAAAGATTATTATACTCGGAGGTTTGCAGTAATTCTATGTCAAGGCTTTTTTTATTTAAATTCAAAAAAATAGTGAATATTCCTTGAAAGTAACGGCCCCAATATACATACACTAATGACATGCCATTTCAGCACCAAAAAATGTAGTTTCAGGATTTTATCTTAATATATTTTGTGCCGTTTAATAGGAGTGCAATGTTTTCTATATTTCTAATTCATTAGCACGTCTAAGACCTGTAGTTGTAGAAGAGTAAGCGATATACAATATCACAAATTAAACTGAGTAAGCAAGAGTTACCATAAAAGCAACTCATTATATTTCACGGTAAAATTTTATATAGAGAATTAAGTTTTTAAGATCTTATGTTTAGCTTGGGTGTTCAGGTACTACAATCGAGCAACTTGAGTAATTATTTTTACTTCAAATTTGAAAGGCATAAAAATTATTATTTTTATATTCAGAGTTTAAGATTTTTTTGAATATAAAGTTTTTAAAGTTTCATATTTGGAGTTTAGGATTTTATAATTTGGGATTCATATTTTAGGGGTTAGAGTTTTAAGATATCTAGGGTTTGAGGTTCATCTTATAGGGGTTAGAGATTATGACTAAGGTAAGGGGTTTTGGAGTTTTAGATTTTAGGTTTAAATTTTGATTTTTGGATTTCAAGACTTTAAATTTCATGTGAATTATAAAATAATATGTGATCAGTGTAATTAACTATTGTGTAGTATGCATCGATCAAATCTGGCTATTGGATAGTTTGCAATGGGTATATTAGACTAAATACCTAATGATAAATTATATGACAATATGCTATTATAATAATCAACTATTGATCAGTATGCAATTGACAAAAACAGCTATTGGATAACTTGTAATGGGTAGAGTGGTCAAAAAAATCAAAATTTTATTACAGTCCAATTGTATTCTAAGAGTCAAAATTTCTATTCTTTTTTCATAGATTTTTTATTTCATCTTCCCATATTATATATAAATAATAAACCTTCTTTTAGCAAAACAACAATGTGTGCATCACAAAAATATAACTATAAAAATTGATGACTATATAAAAGTGTATGTGTACTAAAGGTTAAATTCATCATTTTACACTTCAAAGTATAATTAACTTCTCCATTTATAAATATTTCTAATATTTGATATAAAATTTACTTTATTTGTAATTTCAGTTAATTTTTATTTTAATACAATGAATGTAAAAATGCCATAATAACTTTTTATCCAAGAAAATTATTTAGGTAAATCTTGATCAATTAGAAATTTAACTCATTGAGATAAAACTTTTACGTTTGGTCCAATCATTAATTCGGCCTCTCAGTTATATTTTTTAAGCCATCAATCAAGTTCAGTTGTTGTTTTAGTTCAGTTCGACCATATTTCAGTATTTTGCTCATATCTTTTGATAGAAATTTTGAATTGATCTAAGACAAGTGACATTAAAAAGATGAGTCAAATATCTACAACTTTTATATTTACCATAAAAGCTAAATCATTGATCTTTGAGATAATCCATGATATTTTTTTGGAGACTAAAATATTTCAACTTCATTTGTCAAAGTTTTCAACTTAATTATCAAATATTACAACTACTTATTTTGACATTTAGCTCTCATATTTGCTGATAAAGAAGAGGACTATTTTGTATTCTAAAAAAGTACTAGCTGGACTAGAATTAATTTATAATAAAATTTTATTCTTTCATCTCCATATCTTTCTAAAATACTAGTTAAAGTTAGGAGGTTGATACTATGAATGTATGGTATGCGCTTTAGATCCCATATTTGATTTTAATATTAAAGTTCTTTTGATTAATTGCATATTTATAGTTTGAAAAATAATTTTAAGCATTTAAACTTTTTGATTTTTATGTAGACATTTGACAGATTGAATGTTTGGAAAGACTTTCTTTGATTCATTGTAGATATATAGCACAAAAAATACTTTGAACATTAAATATCTTAAATATTCTTTTACATGTTTTTATTAATTAATTTAAAGATATAATTTTGATCAAATATTGATTTTTTTTGAAGAAAATATATTTTTCGTGTATTAAATAATTTTCATCTTCCGATTGGGATAACTCTTTAGTTAATCTCAATTGAGTTAAATAAGGGATGTAGTTTACTACCATCATTCTAAAATATCAATTTTCAAAACTTTGGTGTTTTAATTTATATTTAATTTTTACTTGATAATTCTTTATTCAAAATTGATCCATCATTTATTCTACCTTTACTATCAGACTTTTGCTATTGGACCTTGACTTGGGTATAATCCAATTGAACTCTTAGAAAAAACACTTCTTGTAGATACGACATTTGCACTTATTATACTATACTGTAATAAGACTACCTATACTTGGGTATAATAATTTAATTGAGATCAAGTTTTTGACATCGTTATCGGGGAGTATAATTAACTAAGATAAAATTGGTCATATGACAGGCTAAGCATCCTACAACTTTTATTTTTACTTATTTACTTTTCTTATACTTTACTTTATTGCAATTTATTTACTTGTTATCTATTTTTTATAATTTAATTCTTGTTATTTTTATTTATATTAAGATGAAGGCTTTGACACCTCGTTTCATAATTTTATCTTGTTTATATTCTTGTTAAGGGGAAGATTTTGCCACCTCTTTTATATTATTGTCTTGTTTATATTTTTATTAAGAAGAAGGCTTTGCCACATCTTTTATATTATTATGCTAATATTTTCTTTTGTTAATTTATAATTGTTGTGTGTTTTATCTTGTTTTATTTTGTTTATGCACAATTGATATTGTGATTCACATTCAGGGTATTTGGTAATAAGTAATTCTTAATTTTTTTTTGGCAATTTATTTGATTCATCTTCCTCATCACATATTTCTAGCATCATGACTGATAATCAAAGCATTTAAGGAGAAATTAAAAATACTCCATTGAGAACCTTGTGTGAATACTTGCAACCTCCTCAGTATTCTACTCATTCTTGCTTCATTTTTTTCCTTAATGTAAACAACTTTATATTTAAGCTGGGTATGATTCATTTGCTTCCTATTTTTCATGGCTTAGAATCTGAGAGTCTTTACTTGTATTTAAAAGAATTTGAAACAATTTACATAACTTTCAATGATTAGATATATAGTGAAAAAATTATTAAACTAAAGTTATTTTCTTTTTCATTGAAAGATAAAGCTAAAATTTGGCTTAATTCTTTAAGGTCTAGATCAATTAGAACTTGGAATGAAATGTAAGTAGAATTTTTGAAATTTTTTTTCCAGTTTATAAAACAAATGCTTTCAAAAAACAAATTCAAAATTTTTTTCAAAAAAAGAAAGAAATATATTTTCAATTTTGAAAAAGATTTAAAGATTTATCAAATTTATGTCCACATTATAGTTTTATAAAATAACGCACAATTAGTTTAATCTATGATGGTTTAATACCTGAGATCAAATAATTTGTTAAAATCATGTGTAATGGAAAATTTTTGAAAAAAGATCCGGATGAAGCATTAGATTATTTATATCACTTGACTGAAAATTAACAATCGTGACATACTACTAGTTTTTCACATAATTCAATTAGATCTAATCTAATTCATTCTAATAAAAAAGAAAAAATTTAAGTTGAGAAGATGATCTAAATGCTAGGGTTGCTAGTTTGACAAAAAATATTGAAGCCATGGAGCTTAGAAAAGTAAAAGAAGTCAAATTCATTAAGCATGAAGATGTTTGTAATATTTGCGATAACATTGAACACTCAACAAATAAATGTCCAAACCTTTAAGTGTTCAAAGAAGTCATGCATGAACAAATGAACACCATAGATTATACTCAGAAGCCTTACCCATATCTATACTCTAACACTTACAATCCAAATTGACGAAACCATCCAAACTTTAGTTAGAGAAATGACCATAATGCTCAAACATCCAATCATAAAGGCCTTCCAATCCTCTTCTATATAATCAATCAAAGTTAAAAACCCTTGAGAAAATCATGCATGCATTCATTGAAAAGTAAGAATTATTCAATAATTTAAGAGTTCAATCATTAATTGATTTGAAAGACACTCTTAGAAAATTTACAATAGCACTTAGCATTCATAAGAAAGGTAAGTTTTCATCTCAATTATAGCCCAACCTAAAAAACTAATTAGATTTAAAAGTTGATAAGCACATGGACCAAGTTAAATTGATTACTACTCTTTGTAGTGATAAGATTGTTAGCAAGCCCATTCTTGATATGTATGAGAAAGAGGAATCAATCTCTATGAGTAAGAAAAAGGATGATAAACTTATAATTATTATAGATAAGACCGAACCAACACCTATATCATTATTTTCTCATGCATTAATCTCTCCAAAGAAATGAAACCATAATTTAAAAATTTATAAGATTTTTAAATAAGTCAAGGTCAATATTCCTTTGTTAGATGTGATCAAATAGGTACCTTCCTATGTAAAATTTTTGAAAAACTTGTGCACAGTAAAAAAATTAAATGTAAAAAAGAAAACTTTTCTATCCGAACAAGTAAGTGTATTTCTTCAGAATAATAATGCAATAAAATATAAGGATCTAGGTTGTCCAATAATTTCATGTATTATTGGAGATCATAAAATTGAACAAGCTTCACTTGATCTTGGTGCTAATGTAAATTTGATTCCATATTCAGTTTATTAACAGCTCAATTTAGGTGAGTTAAAACCAATATCTATGACTCTTTTACTTGTTGATCGATCATGAAAGTGCCAAGAGAAATTGTAGAAGATGTGTTAGCTCAAATTGATAAATTCATTTATTCGATAGATTTTATTGTTTTGGATATATAACATATGAAAATAGGTAATATAATTTCAGTTATTTTAAGACATCTAATTTTAGCAACTTCTAATATCTTGATTAATTGCAGGAATGGAGTTATGAAGTTATCATTTGGCAACATGATATTAGAGCTTAATATTTTTAATATGTGTAAGTAACCACGTGATGAAGAAGATGAGAATGAGGAAGCTAGCATTATTGAGAATATTGTAGAGTATAAAATTCAAGAAGGAAAATTTTTTGACCCTTTAGAAACTTGTTTGGTTAATTCATTTGAATCAAGTATGCCATTAGAGTATAAGATTCCTAACATGTGTTCATTACTTGATTGTGCACAGGTGATGAAAAGTAAATGATGGAAGTCACGCTTTGAAGACTTAGGACAATTGAATGCCAACAAACAAGGTGAAGTACTCAAGTAAGAGTTAAATCCTCTACTTGAAGGATTGAAGTATGCTTATCTTAGAGACGACCAAACTCTTCTAGTTGTCATCTCTTTTACTCTCACAAGCAAACAAGAAGGTAAGCTGATTGATATATTAAAAGGTCATAAAAATGCAATTGATTGGACTTTAAAAGACATAATAGGCATTAACCCTTTAATTTGTACTCATCGAATACATTTAGATGATAATGCTAGAACATCTCAACAACCCCAAAGAAGATTAAATTCACACATGAAAGAGGTAATTAGGGTTGAAGTACTTAAATTACTTAACACCGGTATCATCTATCCTATTTTTAATAGTAAGTGGGTGAGTCCTACTCAGGTAGTACCAAAAAAATAAGGAATCACAGTGGTCAAAAATAAAAAAGATGAGTCATTGCCAATACGTGTATCATCTAGTTGAAGAATGTGCATTGATTATTAAAAATTGAATGCAGTTGATTTCTTTTAAGGTTTTATAACTTATATTTTGCTTGTTTTTGAATTATTATATGTTTTTTCAATGATTTTTGATTTGTTTTTGTGTGTAGGATCGTTTTTCCAAAAGTTATCAAAAGTTGGTAAATTTTGTATAGAAGTGCCATTTTGTATAGTTTTCATAAATTAGGCATAACTTCTAGTAGAGTGATTATATTCTATCAATTTAAGATTTTTTTTGAAAATAAAACTCAAATACCTATAACTTTCATGGAGAGATCGAGTTCATTTGAAGTCGTTAACATCATTAAAATAGGGATGAAATTTGTCAGATAGTGTAATAAATTTACTGAAACTGCCGCTGCAGCCAGAGCATTTTTTGTCTATTGTAGTGAATTTTATAGAAATGGCCATTGCAGTGGGACTATTTTTTATCACTACAGTGAATATTATAAGAAGTCTCGATGTAATGAGAATTTTATTTTCGCTGCAGCACCAGATACGCTGAAAGACGCATTTTATAGTATCCTTCTCTATTTTTTCCTTTTAAGCCCAGGGTTTGAAAGGTTATAAAGGGGGGATGAACTTGGCATAAAAGGAGGAACTTCTGGAGACTCTTAAGAGGCCAAAATAACACAAAAACTAAAGCAAAAACATAGAGAAATTCTAGTAGCAACAAGGAAAGGAGTGAAGATTTAAAAATTAAAGTGAAACCGTATGGAGTTTTTCTTCCTTCTCCATTATTATACTTTGTTCTTTTGTTGTTTGACTATGAATTACTTGAGTATGGATGTTGTTTTGAATAAAATTATGCTAGGCTAATTCCTTTATCTAAAGAGTTGATGTAGTTATTGTTGAAACCCGTTTTAATTGCTATATTATTTGTTGAATGAAATTTGAGTGAGTTTATACTATTATTTGACACTTAATGCTTCTTAATTACTTGTCATAATTGAGATGATTTTAAATTTGAATCTTTAAACTTGAGAGAGCGAGATTTAAATTGGATCATGAATAATATGACTAAGAGTGTCAATTAGTTGGGAGACGATTGATTTCTTAGAAAACTTATGGAAAGGAATTAAGATTAATGCGTTTCTTAATTTAATTAGAATTAGAGATAATACGGTTAGATTGAGAGATAGACTCACTTGTTTTGAGAAAGGGAGTGAATACTTAATTTCTGTTTTATAAACTTCATTCAAATCCGAGGTTATGGAGGGTAATTAAAATAGGATAACAATAATCGACGAAATCAATCTTTAGGTTCATCATAATTGAATTTAAGTTCTTCAGAATTTTCATAACTTTTTAATTTCTTTTGTTGCACAATTTAGTTTAATTAGATAAATTTCTTTTATAATTATCATCTAGATAAAGCTTTATATTAGTTTAATTGTAGGAATCAATAGGTTTTATCAAGTTTTCTGTAGAGACGATATCCTACTTACTGTAGGACTATAACTTGACACTGCATACTTACGGATATATTTTGCAAGTTAGGTTTCATGTGAACAATAGTCACTAGAAAATATCATTTTTCTTTACCATTTCTTGATCAAATTTTAGAAAGAGTAGCAGGTCATTCTCATTATTACTTTCTTGATGGCTATTCAGGTTACTATCAAATTTTATTATACTTGAGGACCAAGAAAAAACCATATTCATATGCCCTTTAGGTACCTTTATATTTAGGAGAATGCTTTTTAGACTTTGTAATGCTCTAGCTGTAACATCCCGTGTCTCACCCCGAGGGTATAATTATCATTTCCTATTATTCTAATTCATGTTTTTGTATTCATTTCATGATTCGTGTGGTTGTGGAGTGATTCTGGACTCGCGTTGGTGATATTTTTGTGAAAAATTCAAGTCTGACGGGTTCGGTCGACCGAATGGGAGGATTCATTTGACCGAATCAGTCGATCGATCGAAGGAGTCAATCGTTCGATCGAAGTTTCGCAGTTCTAGATTCGTTCGATCGAACATGGGATCGTTTGACCAAAAAATTCACAGAACCTTTGAATACTATTCATATCGAGGGATTCGATCGACCGCATGTGGATTCGTTCGATCGAATCGGCACGAAATAACAAAAATGCCCCTTTCTAGAAGCTTCCTCCTTTAGAAAACTTAAGGGCAAAATGATAATTTCACCCTTTTTCTATAAAAAGGGGTTTGGGGGTTGAAAATTTCAAGCCATCTCTCCATTTTCTCTCTTTCTCTCCTTTTTCCTTTTCTCTCCACTTCTCTCACTAACTCCACCCACATTCGATCCAAACTTCGATTTCTTGTCACCCACGTGTTGCATTCGACGTGGCTAGCCTGTTGGAAGCAGTATTTCGGTGGTAGGAGTGCGATTCGACGAAAAAGGAGTTAGGGTTTCGAAGAGGGAATTGGGGCTTCTTGTGTTAGAGGTAAAATTGAAGGAAATCGACCATACCACGAGGTTCGTAGCTACGTTTCTAGCTTGTCTGTATATCTATTTCGTAATTTTATGTATTTTCTATCGTATAGGTTTTCGTATGGATTTTCGTAGATCTAGGCCTCATGTTGTAGTTTTAAGGTGAAATGTAAGTTATAGGAGACTCGTGGAGGTCATAGGAAGTTAGATTTATGATTTCGGAGAAATTGGATAAATGTGAACAGTAACTTCAATTACTGTTCCGACAAGGGAGTGGGGCTCAGTGGTCAGAATCACAAGAATAGATCGTTATGTGTTAGTTTAGACGTAATGTGGGTTCATGGCGATGATAGTTGGGTAATTCGAGAATTAACGACGATTTTAGACGGATCCAAAAATTAGTTCGACATTAGGGAATTCAGGAATAACATACATTGCACGTATTTAGTTTTCCTTTCGTATTTTAGAATGTGTATTGATTATATTATGTGCTTATGATTAGGCAAAGGTGCTAGGGCGAGGTATCCGCGTAGTTCGCCGAGAAACGAGGGGAACTAGGGAGTGTATACCCTCCCTGAGTTGTGAGTGAATACTGTTTTTATTTATTTCTTTACTTATATGTTTTATTCTTTATGAATGGAATGAAATGTACGTATTTATAATCATTTTCTTATTTGTTTTCAAAATGTGAAATCATGTATGTATATATGTTTTATGATTTGGTTTATGGCCTTTGGGGTTGATTGAATTGGATGTGTTGATACTACGACCTTTGGGCCAGTTTTTATTACCTTTTATGATTAATGGCCAAGTTGGCCTGAGTATATTTATTATGCCTTTGTTTTGATGATGACGGCCATGTTTGGCCTGTGGTTATGTTGTTGATGGCCGTATAGGTCTGTATGATTTTCTATGGTGATGTGGCCATGTTGGCCTATTGTGCACAATAGCTACTGGTTGTAGCCTAGGGTCAGCCTGTGTAGTTAGAGGTTGCCTAGGTGAGTGTGGGGTATCACAGGTGGTGGAGTATTATGGTGTTGATACATTTGAGTGGAGTTTGACCACCTGTGAGTCCCAGTCAGGTTAGCACGAGGTCACCACGTGGTTAATCCGAGGCGAACGTCAGTGGTGGGCTTGTTTTCATATAAACAACTCATACATTGTTTTCTTTATACATTAAAATGAATATTTTAGTAAATGCATGTTTTAATTGCATATAAAATCCACTGACGATCTCGGGACACCCTCGACCAGGGTAGTCGCTGGAAAAGGGAGCCAGTCCAATGTCTTTTATAACATGTGTTGCGATTTTCGAACTAAACAAAACTTTTCTTTGATTCTTATTGTTTTCGACCCTTTTTGCTTTTTGATGAATGATTATATTTATATATATGTATAAATGTATTTTTGTATTAATGTGTTTTAGAGTACTCACTCACTGAGTATACCCCCGTATACTCACCCCTCACATTTTTTCCCCAGTTTCAGGAATAGCGGCTTAGTGGGGGAGGTGGTGGTGATAGCTTGAGGACTGAAGTCTCAGGTATACATTTTGACTCACCCTAGCGGTCCTTAGTCCACTGGTATCTTTTGTAAACTTTCTTTTTATTTTTGAAATTTGAATGTACTGAACAGAATTGTAATACTTGTTGTACTTGATTTTGGGGATGGATCCCCACTGATTTGAATATGAGGAATGTTTATTTTTATTTGAATGCGCGCACAAAATTTTAGAAGTGTTTGTGGCCTTGATTTTTTATTAGAAGTTTGGGTGTGAGGATGGCTTTTATTGGAAGTGTTTATAAATGCTTTTGTGAAAGTCAGGTTTTATAAAAGCCTTATAGGCCAAAAGGTGGTATCCTGTGTTATTGGGTACACCCTGGAGGTCTATGGCGTTGTCACAGGTGGGACCCACGGGTTGGGATGTGACACTAGCAACTTTTCGAAGATGCATGTTAAGCATTTTAGTGACATAGTTGAACATTGTTTAGAAGTTTTCATGGATGATTAACTATATTTGGAAATTCTTTTGAAAATTGTCTTGAAAACTTAGATAAAGTCTTAAAACAATATGAAGAAAACGGACTTGTGTTAAATTGAGAAAAATATCATCACATAGTGACTTCAAAAATTATCTTGGGTCATGTGGTATCTTCTAAGGGAATTAAAGTTGATAAAGCCAAAGTGGAAATAATTACTCATTTGTCACCACTAAAAATAGTTAGGGAAGTTCGTTCATTTTTAAGATATGCAGGATTTTATAAGAGGTTCAAAAAAAATTTCAGTACTATATCTAAACCACTTTATAACCTTTTAATAAAAGATAGTTTGTTTGAATATACACAAGAATGTCAAAATGCTTTTGATAAATTAATTGAACTTTTGACATCTACTCCTATCATACAATCCCCTGACTAGTCTTTGCCTTTTGAGATAATGTGTGATGTAAGTAATTATGCTGTCAGAGCTGTTCTAGGACAAAGAAAGAAAGGTAAGCCTTATATAATTTATTATGTAAGTAGAACTTTAAATGATGCTCAAATGAATTACACTATAACTGAGAAAGAGTTACTTGTTGTAATATTTGCATTGGATAAATTTCGGTCTTATTTGATTGGGTCTCCTACCATTA
>JAVXUL010000017.1:1591003-1606533 GCA_035590515.1 Trichilia minutiflora | reverse complement strand
CTTTGCTTTCCTAGACAAAGATTTGTCAGTGATGCAACTGACTGCTCCAGTCAATAATGTAAAGAATACATAATGTCGGAAGGAGTTCTGATACAGGTCCGTGGCGCCTTAACGCTTGACATCTGTTAAAAGTGATCTCAGCAAGGATATTCAATAAGCATAAGTCCTTAACCCACCCCTCTCCTCTGAACTCGTAACCTGCTGTAAGGTCATGTCCGCCCCACATCCTTAAACCGTTTGCTCCTGGGGACCTCATACCACTTTCTTTCTAGTGCTTTCTCAGACGTGTGCAGGCGCAGCACCCGGTGGTTCTGTTCCGGCTCCAGTATATCTCCGTTGCTACATGAGTTGTAGGTAGATTCCGCTCGAGTGGCGCGTAGTTCGACGACCCGATTTCAAAGCGTGTAAGGAAGCGCTTACCCATTCAATGACTACGGCCCCCACCACGCCAGAATCAGTAGAAAATAAAGTTGTCTCAAAAGACTTCCCAGCTAGTTTCATTTCAATCTTCACTTCGAATGAAAGAAGATTCAAACAGACTTATAGGGATATGAAGGTAATGGGAAAGAAAGAAAAACGGATCACCTGGAACTGGACCTATCTATCTTGTCGTAAGTTCCATAATCATCAATTTCTTATGCTAGAAAAATAAAAAAGGAGAAAATAACTTAGTATGGTGGTGTCCGACTCGACTACACTAATACGAGCTTTCATAGCTTCCAAGCACTTTGTCCTCAAGCAAGGCCTAATTAGATGATGCAGCTTTTCACTCGTTGCCCCTTTTCTAGTTATTAGGACGGGGATGGGAATGCTTTTTTGAACGGGGGGAGCTAAAGGAACGAGGGGAGATATCCCTTCCTTGGTCTACAGGGGATGGATTCGATTCGCCAACAAGCTGGGGCAAAGAAAGCGACTACTAGGACTGAAGAATATCCATCAGTTTGTCGATCAGGCAGTAACTTATTCTTATTCTTCCTCCCCATATTTTAGAGCAGCTGCTGTAGCTTAAGAATCAGTAGTAGGACGGGCGTGGTCATTGGGAACAACGCTATCGAGAGGAGGGAGACCAGGGTTCCATTGCTTGCCTTTCTTTTCTAATAGAAAAGCGTGAACTAGATGGGCAGTGTGGCTGCTAAGGTCGTTTGTTCTACTAGTCGTACATGGCTTCAATGTGTTCGTAGGTAATGTGACATGAGATCTCCTTGAAAGTAGGCGACCAGTAGGTAGGGAGAGAGTGATTATGGGGGATTTTCTTATCCGAGTTTCAAAACCTTTTATCAGTTAGAATTCGAACTTCTGCCTCGACGAACTGAATTCTATTTCTATATAAAGGTAGTGATTAAGATATACTGCCCCCACCGAAACTGAAACTCCAGGGATTGATCGAGGTGATATAGTTGATTCAATAATTCACTTCTTATATTATTTAGTTAGATTCTTTCTTTATTGGTAGTTTACTCACTTTGCAGTGGTGATTGATCAGAAGTACCTATCTCGTCTCCATGACTGATACTGAGACGGGTTCGTTACCAACCCAGGTTAAGGCTGAAGTGAAACGTTCGCTAGGATTCTTCTCTAGAATTTACATGGATGGACTAGTGGACTCATTTTCCCCTTTTTTATTGATCTATTTTGTTTCGAAAAAGTTTAATCACATGGAAAAAGCTAGCTTCAAAAGCTCTCTCCTCTAGCTGTCTACCTTAACCCATGGGGAATTTCAATATGATAGTTGGGGCTCCCGTCTTTCTTATTGTTGAGGGTGACCGAGGGCGATAGCTAAGATGCAAGGCTAGGAAGGGAGCGGAAATGCCTTAGACTGCAAGCTGACAGAAGTTGTTACACTCAACGGGTAGGGATCAGGTCTTCTTTTCCAGTTCCATGTGGAATAAATCAGTTGAAGCTTTTGAGTCTCGAACCCAGCTAATAGCTATCACCTAGAAAGTCGAGAAAGGCTAACCAATAGATAGAAGGATAGCGAGCTGGAGTTTAACCTAAGTAAAGATCTGCTCTGAGCTCAGAAGTTGAGTGATTAGTCTTTTTTTCCGAATAGCTGTTTTTGTCTTTTTTCCTTGAGCAAAGAAAGCAGCCACTAGATAGGATAGTGAGCCTCATACTGGTCCTAAGGAGTGCCCTTATTTGATTCCTTCTTCTCTGCTCTTCGAGCTTCAATAGAAGACCAGGAGACCAACCTTTATCTTCGTGCTCGATTCCTTGTTGGTGTGGTGCTTGATTCTCGAGGCTGGGAAGAGAGAAGAAGAGGTTTTGCATATAGGTGAGGCATTTTTTTGCCCAATCGAGATGTCATTTATTTAAGGCTTGCATCAAAAAAGAAGGTTTGGACTGGTTTTATAGCTTGCATGTGCTTTCCTAGATTCTTAAACCATTGAGTAACCGCAGGCTCAGAGAGAGCCAGCTAGGGTTGACCCATGGCCTTGTTTGATTCGTCTTCTGCTTGAAACGAGTCCATTCCGTTTCGAAGAAAGAAAAGAAAGAAATCCACACAGAAAGAAAGAATGCCATTCCTTCCGCCCTCTACAGGTGCATTGATCAGATTACCGACCGGGGATAAAACTTCACTTCCACTTAGCTCACGGCTAAGAACATAAATTTGCGGAATCTCGACCTCAATCTCAGACCCTGATCAAAGGTCCAACCGAAGGTGGTATGCCACTACCACTTCCTATAGGCTACCCCCACTGCAGAGTGGTCAATTCCCGCTGCCAATCAGTCGATTCAGTCACGTATCGAAGAGGGCTATAAGTAGGCCGGTTGCTATTGCGATAAGGGCTGCTCGCCTTTATACGGCTTGGCTTCGCTATCGCTCCGTCGGCCTAAAAAGTCGTATTCCTACCATACAAGAATGCCTATTATCTATATTCTCTAGTGCTAGAAGCGTTAAGCTTCGCCAGAAGCAAGCAAGACGAGGTCGCTCTGCTTCGTAGACAAGGCTCGTTCCGTACTTGTTGACTTACGAGCTCGTGTAGTACTCGCCCCTATCTCTAAAGAAGGGGCTTATGCACTCTACTCGCTGTCTACTAAACGAGCGTTAGAGCGAGCGAGTGAAGCCTTCCATTCGCGTCCCCCCTTTTCCCTCAGCCTACTCTTTCATTTTCGCTTAAGCTCCCCCGGTTTGGGGGATTAATTGATTGGATACCCGAGAACCATAATCTTTCCTAGGAACAGCTTCTACGACGATAGATAGGGGTCAGGTTTGTTTGGCATCTATGCCCCCTGCCCTCCAAACAGTATGGGAGCCTTTCAGCTCGTACTGCTCACACTCCTAGATCTTCACGGCACCTCCTCCACCATAGTGTGAGCCGGGAGCAGCTCCAAACCAAAAAAAAAGGCCTACTTCCAAATTCGCTTTCAACACCACAAAGTAAACTATGGTTGCCCACTGATCTGATCATAGGTGAAATCCCGCTTCGCGCCAGGCTTGGAAACCGTAAGTCAGGCTCCTTTCGCCTCTCTCCATCGGAAGCGAGAAAGCGAGCAGCAAGCTGAAAAAGCCCTTTCCCCTTTTCATAATAAGGTCAGCTTCATAGCTCCAACCTATACAAGGGACAAGCCAAACCCAGCTGAAGGAAGGGCTTCATAGCCTTCTTATTATTAGAGAAAGGGGAGCTTCTTTTTTTCTAAAAAATACTAAAAAACTAGGTTTGGAACCCTACTCCCCACCAACTACAAGGATGCTTGCTTGCTGGCATCAAAGCCCTTCATTATTATTATTATTAATGGGGCGCACAACCCGTTCTCTGCTCTTTTCCTGAGCGTTTCACACTAAGCTCTTCGATCCTGCCCTGCGCCTCTGACGGCATGAGCGATAGCTCATGACTGGTATATGGATCTATATAGTGGTCGGCCTTCGTTAAGCTTCGCCGGAAGCGACGAGTCGCTTCCCGAATGCCTCTTTACTTTAGTATGTATGGTCTAGTCTTTCCAATGCCTCCTTCCTTGCCGCCAACGTACGCTACTAGGAGAGTAAGCAAGCTACCTTGCTTGCATTTTATTCTATAAGCGGAGCGATTTGTCGAGTCTACGAAGCTTCGTAGTTGCCCCCCCTTTGCTTTGCCTCGCCATGCCACTAGATCCATAATGACCGGCGAGTCGGAATATGTACGAATATAACCACGCGGAGCGCCGGACCGGTCTATCGAAGAAAGAGATCATTGAGCCTATTTAGCCGAGCTAAGGTTTGGAACCCTAGTTTATTAGTATTTTTGAATAATAATATTTTTAGAATAGAATAATAATAAGCTAAGGGGGCTGGGAATCGCAAGAATTGAGAAGTCCGGAATTGAATGGGGTTGGAAAGAAAGGTTCGGAAAGGATTAGCGGGAGGAAGGGCGGCCCCACCCTGAAACAAAGGTGTACGTACATAAATAAAGAGGCTGGTTATGGCCTTTACTTGATAGGGCTCCTTCCTATCTATCTTGACCGGGAAGAGGGGGGAGGCCCTTTCGGAAGCCCTGCCCGCCCTTCTCTATTTTGAGGGATCCCTCATATTTAGGATTCCAGGCTTCCCGGACTTGTAACAGACGGCTAAGAACAAGAAGAGGATCAGTAGTCTCTGCCGTTGCAGGTCCTTCTCCTTCCGCCGCTCTTCTCTTTTTTTGTTTTGTTTGTTCACCGTGGCACGAAATCATGAAGAAGCTGGAATAACTCATAAAGAGAGTGGCGCCTAGCCGTTGAGAGCGTCTGTTGTCTTTGTAGAGGAACAGTACGATCTTGGACTGGCCCCCTTCGCGCGGCCTAGAAAGAAAAAGAAGTCCGTGCTACTATAAGGCCTCTAAACTCCTCCCTCAGGACACGGTTGCCTTGCCCATGGGGACGGGGTAGCCCCGACTTCCATAGGTCCTTGGTTCGACCTCTTAATGAGAATTGAGGTCCTTGCGCGGGCGTCTCATCCCTAAGACTTGCTTGCTCTGTATGGAGTGCCCCGTGGTTCCTCGAGTGCCAGCCGCAGAGAGGAATGCCATCAACTAGGGCGCTATTGGCCACTAACCACTCGCTCGCCGGCCGCTCGGGCTCCGCGTTTCAAGTTCGTTATCCTAACCGTCTCCTCTGCTCCACCGGGAGCCTGGCCCCTTCTTCTATCTTATCTACTGCCTTGCTCCTCGGCTCCCTACAGCTCCAGCCGCTCGCTGTAATAGCTTGCTTCTCGGGTGGCTCGCACCCCGGGTGGTGCGGCTGAGCCAGAGTGGGCTCAGCAGTCGGCCTATGTTTCCGGGCGCACGCATAAAGGCATGATTAGTTCCACAAATCTCACTGCACTGACCATAGTAAACTCCTTCTCGTTGTACCGAAATAGAGATCTGATTTAAACGACCAGGTACAGCATCACATTTGACACCTAAGGAAGGTACAGCCCAACTATGAAGTACATCAGCAGATGTGACAATAATACGTAGATGAGTTTTGGCTGGTACAACCACTCTATTGTCCACTTCTAATAAACGTAATTGACCCAATTCTAGATCATCTTCTGGAATCATATAACTGTCAAAAGTGAGTGACTGTTCATCTCCACTGTTATAGTCTGAATACTCATAAGTCCAATACCATTGATGTCCAATAGCTTTGATAGTGATGGCTGGATCTACTACTACCTCGTCCATTGAGTATAACAGAGCAAATGATGGTATAGCAATGAACATCAAGATGATAGACGGAAAGATGGTCCAAAGAATCTCGATAGTAGTTCCATGAACAATCCTTTGCGGGATTGGATTTTTTTTATAATGGAAATGCCATAAAGCACGAACCAAGATCCGTAATACGAAAACCAAAATCAGAATGAGAAAGAAAAAGATATCGTGATGTAAGTCTATTATTCCTTGCATCATAGGTGTTGCTGCGTCTTGAAATCCTAATTGCCACGGTTCCGCTGCATCACAAGGAGCAATTGTGAGGAATAACCATTCTAGAACAATCATTTGCTTTGCTTCATTCTTTGACTGCTCTGCTCCCCCCCAAAAAAAGAGAGACTGACTCTTACTATCCCAATTCAGGAAGACAGAAATCGCTGGTTGGACCAAGAAAGGCATGGGAGTCTTTGGGCATTGCTTGGGTCGAGTTAAGTAAAGACTACCTACCTCCCTCACTGCACATTATATACTATATATATCTCTCTGTCTCTATCCAATCAAAGACGTCCATACCATAGAGAATCAGGCTCGACAAAAACGAGACTAGGGACCATGAATCCCCTCCATCATTATTTGATAGAGAATGCTCCCCGCTTCTTCCTGTGGTTACTATTAGAACACAAGCCAAGGAACTCAAAATCACAACACAAGCACCCCTTAAACGTTTTTTTGGAGTTTTCGCCCGTAATAATAAAAGTTCCCCGTAGAAGGCGAGCGTTGAGGCTTTCTTCGAAAGAAAGAGAGAGGTCCGGCTGGTGCTTTTTTGTGTGTTAGCCAGGTGAAAGGCTTGCTTGACTATAAATAGATTAGTAATAAGTTATTAAGGAACTACTAAAACCGCTCTTCCCGTTTTTGGGCTATAAGACTCTTAGCTTCCAGCGAGCTACGTGCATAAGCTTTTTTTTTACTAAAAAAAGAATAAGAAGTATCTTCTCGATTCCTCTCCCGGAAAAAAGTGGTCCGTCAACAGTTGTTGTGATAAGGGTACCGGTTTTTTATTTTGATTAAGGAGCCGTAGCTTTACTTAGATAGGGGGGCTTGACTTCCTTACTTGATATTATTTAAAGCGCTATAGCGCTCTTTAATAATATCAAGTAAAGGGGCATGTATCTACTTTTTTGTAAAGAAAGAGGGCTACTTCACGACTTGCTACTAATAATCGAAAGGGTTCGCAGCGAGTTGAGTCTATAGTGACGGAACGTTTCCGCCGGAGGAGGGGTTTGTCTCCATGGAACGAGTATTCGCTACCGCTTACAGCGCCTTCATTCACTCATCTTGCTACTTCAGAACTGTTCAGCGGACACGTGGAGTCGAACGTCTCTCTACAATGTAGCGTAGGTAGACTGATTCTTGTAGGTAACTGTCTCTAGTGGTTTAGAGGCAGTTCTGTTGCTACCAACTTCTTTGTTTGTAGTTTAATAGATCTACTTCTAGTGGATCTAAAGTTAAAGTAGGTTTGTGTTCAGCAACAGAAAAGAAAGAGGTGAGGTTCTGCTTTCTTACCCGATAATATTTACAAGGGGGAAGTCTCGAAAGGCATACGAGTGCGCCTCTCGTAGACGAATACCGACTCAGTCCGCTCCTACTGCGCGGGAGTCTCAGCCGGTCGGTGTCGGGTCGGCCCCTAGGGCACTATTCGCCTTGGGAGTGGTTCAGCCATCAAGCTACTTTGTGAGGTAGGGGACCAGACTGGTGACTGCTGCAGTTCTTGTCTGCAGGGTATGGGTATGTGACACCCCCACAAGTGGAGTAGTGCTGAGCCAGGGGATCTTCCTTTGGATCGTTACAACGCTCGTTGAACGGTTCCTTTAAAAGTAAATAGGTAAGAAGTGGAAACCCTCCATATCAATCCATCTCCATAGGAGACAAGATGAGCAAAAGACAGGAATCCCGCAGAAAACAGAAAAGAACTCACGGAGGGGGGAGTGAGGGGGGTATTCAAAAAGGGAAGCCGCGGGTTCTTGCTTTCCTTGTAGGAAAGGTCTTGCTTTGGTATGGCATTAGAGAAAACTTGTTATGGTTATGCGGCTACTATATAGAAAAGGCGGGTGGGCTTCAGGTTTTTCCTGAATAGAAGAAATCAAAATTCCATCGATTGTAGCATTACGTTGTAGCCAGTGATTGCCGGGGTCGGTGTGTGATCACCTTTGGTGAAGCAACCCTTCAGCTGCTCTTCCCGCCCATGCGGAATACCCCCGGCCGGTGGAGCCGGGTAGGGCCAGGAGCTGGTTTGGGGAATCACGGGGCCTTATACTGGAGCCTCGATTCTGAAATGGAATGATTGATAGAATCGATATTTCATAGAAGAATGACCGAGGCCAAAAATCCTTTCACACCCGCTTGAAAACATGTCATGTGGCTGAATATATAAGGAGGTTCACACACCCTGGACAAATCCATCCTGTATCCGTTATTTGTCAGCTTTACCGCTTGTCTGATTTACCGTTTGCTTTAGCGGGTGGTTGATGTCTGGTCCTTTCGGGTCGCCTGACCTGGGCTGATGGCGCTTCGTAACGGCGTTTTTGTTTTGTCTGGGGTCCAGCGGCTCTCTAAGGCTTCGATGTACTAGTACCTGCCACCAAAACATCGTGAAGGATTCAGTGAACGTCTTGAAACGCAGTAACACAAGACAATTCACTGAATGGTTGTTGGCTCTACCGGAGGAGTCTGAAATCAACAACGTGTAACTGCTTGGGCATTGAGTGTTCCGCCGCTTGAGGAAGTATGTGAGAGGATCGATGTTGAGCAGAAGTGGGGTTGAAGCTGCCAACAACACACCCCCTTTGACTTAGTAGGGCTTGAAAGGCTGGACAGTTTTCCTTTCCTGTTTAGTATTTTCAATCCAAGCGGAAAAGAAAAGCCGTAAGCACCACTAGGCCCGGTCCGTCGGTTGAACGTCAGTAGGGTCCGATATTCATTCCTTTCCCCTGTCCAGGCACCCCATCAAGCACCTATCTGTCATGAGTGACCCCAACTATCGTATCGCACCTCTTCTTCGATCTCCACCCATCCCCAACCTCTTCCCCTTTATGGTTACTCCATCCCGGGTCTACAGAATCAAACCTATTTCTAAAGAAGCATTATAAAGAGGCGAAAGCTAAAGATACTAATAAAATAGAAAAGAGAAAGGGAATCACTTGCGTTCTTAACCAGGTAGAGCACGAAAGCGCGCAAGAGATATACTGGCGTCAAGATAAAGAGAGAAAACTAACTACCAAACTAAAAAAAAGTATAAATTAACACAAGAAGAAAGAGAAAAGAAAAACTTGTTGAGGGGAAAAGAAAAACTATCAAAATAAAAGAGATTATACTGTAGACGAGCCCCCATTAATCCCACATTAATGCGAGTTAGCCCTATACCCTTAGGATAGCAAATTAAAATATAGGCAATTAACAACACAGTATAAGAATAAGAAGAGTTTGTATTTTAGACTATACCCATTATCATTCTACTAATACTAGCCTATTGAGAGGGTGGTTTTCTTTCTTGGAGGGCACGCCGCGGGGTACTCGGGATGCTGGGGGAGACGACCGTCCTCCCCACCTGAACCAAGAATTGTTGGATTGTTAGTGGGGTTCAGCCAGCAAGCTTCATGCTTTCTCGAGGAGCGGGTTCTGTCCCCCGAGTCATGGTTTTAAGCATGTTGGTGAGGAACGAGATTTGGGCAATGCATGTGTTAAGCATTTGGCGATCCACGATTCGTTGGGCGCTTCGGGACACTATCAGTCGGCTTGCCAATCAACTGACCCGCTTTCCTTGGTCGACAAGGAAGCTACCCCTAATCCCTACTTTCAGCGTAGTTTCTTCTATCTTTTTTTCCGGCCTCGCCACTTCAGAAGAGAGGAAAGAACTCCTCCGTCATAGGCTCCGGAGGGGTTCGCTTTATATATGTTTATATACGAAAAAGAGTCACAGTGAAAACTCAAAACACAATCAATATAATTTATACGAAAAAGAACATTGGCTTTTTAGGAAGAAAAAAGTCGCGGAGATTCAAAGGTTTTGACTTCATTCTTCTTTTTCTTTTTTTCTATGAAAAAGATTTTGATTCCTAAGCCAGGAAAGATGCGCCAAATCACACAACCATATAAGGAAGATATTATTATCATGGATGCTCTCTCCTTGCTTTTGAATGTCATGTCATATTTGAGAATCTATTTTTTACTTATTCTCATGGCTTTCGAAAAGAGAAAGGGCACTAACCTTCTTCGCTCATGTCGAAGGATGGGAAAAGATTGATCGACTTATTATTATTAAAACAGATATAGTAGGGTGCTTTGATAACATAGATCATGCCTTATTAAATTCCATGGTGGAATTGCGTATAGAAGAGGGGAATCCAAGCATTTGCAATCTTATATTATATCTGCTTTTGTTTAAAAACAGATATAAGAGATAAAGAGGGCAATTCTTAAACGAATTGCCTATGCAATCAAACTAAAGCGCTAACGCCCCTTTATCGATACCTTATTTTTTATATATGATATTAATGCGCTCAAGCAACCTATCTTACTAATAAGAATGAAGGGCCCTACTATGATAAGCCCTATCGTTGTAAAGCTACAGCTCGAAAGGGTTCTTTACTTTGAGAAAAGAAAAGAGAGGCAATGGAAGCATTATATAGCACCTCCATATCCTAGAGTTCGTTAATCATTTCGGCGGAACCTACTATTGGAAAGAGCGAAGCTTCCTTTCGAATAAGAGCTATCTGGAATCAGAAACAGATAGGAATAGCACTAAATAATAAATACCAGCACGAAAGAGATCGAGTGCTCTAGATCGTCAATCTATATAGAATACAGCTATTCGCTTTGCTTTGGGATGGTCCAACTCAGCGACCAAGATTGAAACTCCTACTCATCTGGAAGAACAACCGAAATTGACTTAGTTGAATAGTAACCTATCCTTTCTTTCTTGTTCATCTTCGTGATTCCTGCCTTAAAGCTGCTAAGAATCGTTTAGTTAACTAGAACGTCTTTCACCTAATGGCTGACTCTGCCTGTTCCCCAAGTCTAGTTAGAAAGGGGTTCAGGTACTACAATACAAGGAAATTCCACGTTCAAGTTAAAGGGATTCCACTATAGAAATAGAAGACGGGCCAGTTGAAGATCGAAGAAAGAACGTGTATAGAAGATAAGTGGGCAGAAGCTGAATCTTATAAGAATCGGAGCGTAGTTTCGATAAGGGAACCACTTAATCAACTAAGATCCTTAATCCACACCCCACGTATCGCGCTAAAGGTAAAGGAAGGACGAAGACCGGGACTGAGAGATATAAACTCTGAAGCGGCACACTCTATTATCAGAATTCATCTTCTAGTTTACCGTTCGGGATGGTTGTTCGTGGAAATGTTACAGCATACGCAGGTAGCTTAACCCGGGGAAGAGCTTCTCCTCTTGGTTAAGTTGGTGGATCCGCAAAGCCAATGATGAACCGTGCTACCAGATTCCATACAACTATCCAGCCCTATTATTGTTGCTTCTCATGCCTTTTCTTTTAAAATCCGTCATTTTCCGTACAAAAGGGGCACGTGGGTCATCAAAAGGGCCCGGTTCCGCTCGAAGTGATGATGAGAACGTAGATAGCACCTTAGTGTCTACTCGGGGAAGCACGATGAGCACTCAAGATGAACCTCACTTACTTTACTTATGTGCGCTTGGGGTTGAGTAGTCTAAATGTCAGAATGTTTCTACACTGACGGAAGAACACTTTTTGATATTTGACTAAACTCGTTTATGTGAGTAAACTCGAACGAAGGCGGCTTACAAAAAAAACCTGCGATTATGGCTGCTTATTTATGGGCTTGCGCCAGATTGAATTGATGTGCTCACGCCCCACTTGAGTCCTACGCCTTTGAGCCCGAACTCACCTAGCTATCACGCGCGATTTTGAGAGATCAACGTCAGTGGCCGGCAGTCAGTATCGCTCCCTTTCTTTTGTAGCCTCCCTCGGTCGACATTCACAACGAGCGTAGTCGTCCCAAGCAAAAGCCCACCCTGATTAGCCCTGTAGCTCACTCCTCACTCACGTCTTCTGGAGTGGAATCGAAAGAGAACGAGACTGAAGACAACAGTCTCCCTGCGATAAGAGTACGCTCTGGGGCACCACCTTCGGACTGTTCTCTGCCCACCCGTCATATGGGAACTCCTCCTCGAGGCGGGTAAACATCAACTTGAATTGAGATTATTCGTATTCGAACTTATGGCTCGAACCTCAAAATATAGAGTCAGACTCACGACAACCAATTGAATTTTGTTCTTTCTTTCTCAATGCACTAGCGCCATTCATTGTTCCCACCCTTGAGAAGATCCCGGGTGTTTGAGGCAGTGTCATTCACCGGCCGGTGCGCGGACGACCCTGAGATAGAGCAGGGAACCAGTAGAGCGAGCAACAGAACACCAATCACACTATATGTTTTGTCATTTTATGAGTGGAACAATATAAGAATAAAGAATTGATTCATTTCTTTTTGCTTTCGTGTTGTGTTAAAGTTTAGGCCACTAGCAACAAGCACACTTGACATTAAACCATGAAACTGAAATGATTATCATAACTTTAAAGAGTCATCTACATCATAGGCGGTGGTTTCCGAAATGGATACATAAGTCGCTACATCGCTGCACAAAATGGATTGTTTCTTCACTGGCTCCTAATGTTTGAACAACCTCCTGTGCTCGCTGAGCTCCTTCGAGCATGTCGTATGCTTCTTTCGAGACCTCGCGCATAATCCTCTCGACCCTGTCGGCCTCACAGTCGTACTGATATTTGAAGTTGGCCAGCTCTTGAGAAAGGTCTTCATTCTTCTCCTGGGAAGCTTCGAACTTGTCTTTCCAATATTTGATGACGTCTGTGTCATCCTCTTTCTCGTCGAGCAGTTGCCCAAGGCTTTGCTCCCCCGGCCTGTCCAGTAAGGCCTTTTGATCCCTAATCTGCTTCTCAGCTTCCAGCAGCTGGTCCCTCAAGAATTGGATTTCTCGGATTCTTTGTGTTTCATGTCTTAGGATCTCCTCTTGGGCTTCTCGCAGGTGGGTTTCTAGGATTCGCATCTCATCTTGGTCTCTCTCTGTGGACCAGGCCCTGTTGGCACTCAGTCTTCATATGGGCGCCTCCTTTTTTGCTTGTGCAGCCTTCTGCCTCAACCGAGCATTCTCCTTCTTGAGATTGCTGTTGATGCTATCTTCTAGTCGGACTCTTTTGTGCAGGGATGTCCTTTCTTCTTCCACACAGGACATCTCAAAGGTAGAGTTCTTGATCTGTTTCTCCATCTGTTTGTTCTGGGCTCGGAGGGCTTCAAGTTCCTTTAGGAGGCCGGCGTGCGCTATCTCATATCGAGCCCTGCTTTCCTCGAAGTAATCCTCATCCGTGATTGTTTTTGGTAAGGGAAGGTTCGGTCCAAAGACTGATGGTGCAATGCCCTCGATTCTTCTGCCATGTTGGATATCCCGGGGCGGTTTCTTCCGTCATGCGTTCTCCTGGCGGGATTACTACAACCTTCTTCCATGCTTCCACCGTCTGATTCTAGGATCTTTCGGACTGTCTCTGTATAAGAATGCCCAGTTGTCTAACCCCTTGGTGAAAGGGATGAACTGTCGCAGGGCGAGCGAGGGGCAGTATGCAATGCTACCTCTAACTCCCAATAATAAGGGAACCCAAGAGAAGTTGCCACAGTGGCTCACATATGGTCCCGGAGCCTTCCCGATGGTCCGGAGTGGAAATGGAAAGTCCTTGTCCCCAAGAGTGGATAACAGGAGGATCCATTCTTCCAGTGTTTTTGACTTCCACTGCCGCGCTCGGAACTCCTGAAGAGTATCTCTAGACGTGATATAATGAGGTTTCATGGTCCTGCGCTCTGGTGAGAAATGCGAGATCATCCACACATATAGCAGCTGAATACAACATCTAAATTGTCCAGATCCGCTCTGTCGGCAGTGGTTCAGGGATAAGAGAGTCTCGGCGAATATGGCTGTCACCGGGTCCTCATTCTGTCGTCGTCTAATCTAATAAGGGAAAGGATTACTAGTCGTAGGGCACGAATGGCATAAGACTGGGTAAGGAGGGCAAGTGAGACTTCTCAAATGTGATTGTATCAGCTCTTACTGCTCTCGTAGCCAGTCTTACAGTAGAAGCTGTTCTGCTGTGATTGAATTACTAAGCGGTGCTGGAGGAAGAACTGGTATCATATGGATCTCCGGAGCTAGATGATCGAACCCCTTCGTAGCGAATAAGGACTTTCTTGATGACTCACGCTCTCACGGCTCTCCGACCTCACATAATCGGCTTCCGTTTCGGTGATTTACAACCACCCTACTCTTTCTTTAGCCGCTCACTCCGCGAGTTCAGACAGGCACACCTCCTAGGGCCGGTCGAGCTCAGTTACTCACCAACCTACTCTAAAGAGCACCCTCTCTTCGCCGAGACATCACAGACGTATTAACACCGTCCGATGCTCAAGCCTTACTTACTTGGCCGTCGGGAAAGACCTAATGACCAAGCACACCAATCCAAAGATGTAGAGAATTGCTTACAGTTTGTTGACTCGGTGAGACCTCCCGCTACTACTCCTCCTTTCTGACTGAGTCTTTCCGAAGCGAAAAAGCAAGTTCCAGGGAAGCGGGCAGAGGGGGGCTAAATTCGACCCCTGACCTCCTTACCCAGAAGGAAATGGATCTTAGCTGGTTAGGTTGCCGGCTTTACTAAAGCTACACTGGGCCTTCGGCTTCTTGATCCGATCTCCTTCTTGACGCGCAATACGCACTTTTGCACTAGAGATCAAGGATAATACCTCAATATCCCGTGGGCTAGATGCCTTCCGATCGTCAGATACAATACACGACTTTATCTATGCAATTAGTTGCAGACTAAATCTCACTAAACCTTCTTTCTAATCTAAGTATGATAGGGGTCACGAATGGAGAAAGTTTGATCTCTCGAGTTATCAATTGTTGGGCTTTCATGTTGAAAGGGGACCGTTTGCTTCCGTTGAAGAGTCTTTTCCTTTACTACGGTGTCTGCCGCTGGAGAGCCTTTCTCCATAAAGTATGCCACTGGAGGGGTCCTTCCCTGCTATCTATGTTGGAGGGTCAGCTTCCCTAGTCTTAGCGGAAAGCTAGCGATCGCCAAACGCCCAACTCGCCATGAACAAGGTCCTGGCTTCTATTCTTTTTGTCGCATCCATAAAACTAGGAGTCAGTATCGACATGCGGGGTCGGGAACATCAACGAAAGGTTACATGCCAGTGGTGCTGCAGAGGCCGTAGCTTCCTTAATCGATAGTGAAAGCGCCAATCAAGCGAGCGAGACGATCAGGCCGAAGATTTAGGCGCGGAAACTAATGGGCAGGGAACAGAGCAGGCTGAAGAAAGAAGCAGAGTGCAGGAAAATACAAGCAAAGGCTTTCAAATCATAATCGGCAGTTCACTCTTAGTCGTAGCTCTAACGGCCGCAGCCATAAAAGGATTTGGCTAAGGCAGGGAATTGGTAGTTCTTACAGAAAAAACTTGAAAGAAAAAGGAAAGGAGGCTGGGCCCCGCTAATTCGGACTGAACTGAGATGTCTTCGACGCCTAGGGAGTCCAAAGCCCGTAGCACTCCCTCCTTCTTTACTTGTCCTGTAGGGGAAAGGGGAAATTCAGTGAATTGCCAGGAGGTTTCATATTATTTAGTGTGTGTGAGTGGATAATTAAATACCTGGGGCCTTTGATCCCTCATCCCGGATCTCATCAAGCTATGCTTCCCTGCCTTTCCTAAACTTTTTGGTAGGCCCCCTTTTGCTTTCATTCCCGCTGTCTGTAATACCCGTTGCCTCTTACTTGCTTGACTTTCTCGCTGTCTGGCTTAAGGACAGACTAGACTGACTTTCTTGCTGGCTGGCAAACCCGTTTTT
>JAVXUL010000017.1:1546417-1590903 GCA_035590515.1 Trichilia minutiflora | reverse complement strand
TTGGAATGGAAGCGATTTAAAATGTGGTTATTCTCAATCCCTCCCTTCTTCTCCTTAAAGTCGAGTAACCTTCCGTCAATTGAAAGTTTTTTATCAAAAGGCAAGCGCCGCCATCCGATTGAGAAACCCTTCACCTTCAAAGCAATAAAGACTGAACTTCGCCCTGAATAAATGGCTGGGAGTGGGGCTGACTTGCTAAACTGACTAAACCCGGTCAAATGCATTCATTTTTGTTCTGTCTGTCTATCCGCGGGAATACGACCTCTTGTTCTGATCTATCTGGGTTCCGTTTCTTTGATTTTCTCTGCTTTTGAAAAGGTCGTCGCTCATTATTGAACCTCAGCAGGAAAGCGACCCACGTACCGGCGCAGACGCGCATAGCCAGCAAGAACCTACCCAGGAGTGGTGAATCCCCGAGCTTGCAGGCCATGGTGGTGCCCGTAGAACACCCGCATCATGAGCCTCTCATCAACGTCCCGGAGGGTAGTACGAGGGCAGGTGTGATCCCACCTAGACAGGAGCCGTTTGGATAAGCGCAAATTTGCGGTGGAGCCCAATACGAATGCAGGTAGTTCAGCCATTGGTGTCATTGGTACCAACCCACCATAAGCAGAGGGCAGAGGAGAGACCATTGAGTACCGCGGAGAGGGGGCCGAAACTGATCGGTGAAAACCATCGCCAATTCGAGCAGAGTACTGCGGACCCCTCGGGATGGCGCCTCGGAGACTACATGGAAGAGTGATAAGGTATATAAGGTATAGGGGCGCAATTCAGTACGACTCGGTCTAGATCGGTTAGAAAGGGGGGGCAAGTAGAGCAAGGGAGCCCTTGATATAAGGGAGGACTCGGACGTAGAGAAAGACAGACTGTGCAGTACTCTTTCCAGGTCAACTCGGGATGGTAGAAGCAAGACCTGTCACCCAATCGCCCTATTGGCTTACGCCTGGTTGTTGTTGTTGTCAAATATAGGTAGGTAGGTTAGCTCTCATAGCATTCAGATCGTTCCAAGAAGGAACGGATGGTTGAGTACGGTCTCTGGTGTGAGTCTCCTAACGGAGGATGGATAAGTGTGAGTCGTGCGCTAAGTGCGACGCTCTTCCGATTCGCCCAATTCAGCCCAAAGTCGGAAAAAGGAAAACGAGAATACTGAACGAATGGTTCAATAAGAAAGAGTAAGCAGCTAAGCTACTTAAAGGCAAGGAAAGTAGGAGAAAGAATGCTGAACATATAAGCTGGAGGTGTATAGTTTTCGGAAGCTATACAGCGGAGAAATGTACCTCACTCAGGTAACGGGAGAAGGGGTGACAAGGACCTCACTTGACGATGACCTATCGCATAGGGAGGCTTGTTCCTCGAATTAGTGACTTGTAAGGTAGCCCCAGTTAAGCAGACCACCAATAGAAAACACGCTCGCAAGGGTGAGGGAGAGTCTAGTAAACCAAGCTACTGTTAGGCGAGCCGATAGAAACCCTCGGGAGGGGTCCAGCTGTTTTGGTGATAGATATACCTCTGGAAAGAGAAGAGGAGCTGGGGGCTGTTCCTACATAGACGCTTCCCAGAAGGAAGGCCCTCGTATGTAGTTCTCTTTTTTTAACCCACTAAAGACTCCTCCTATTCAGTAGGAGTTCAGCTTACCGATAATCGCTAAACGGACAAACGTACTCTACGGAGAATGAAGAGTCCTTAACGGGAATCAGTGTATCCGTACGCGTTTGAAGAGGGGTTGGTCACCGAGTCCCCCTAGTCGGGATAGGAGGGTGGTTAAGGGAGTGTCAGAGAGAGAGGCCGAAAGAGAATGAGTTCTTGAGCTTCGACTTGCTGACTTGGTTCCTTCAAACCTCTTTCTCCGACTTGGTGCAACTTCTTCGTCTTTCGTATGCCCTTCCCCTTGTCTAGTGGCCTTTCTGCCTTCCTCTGTTGAACGGTGGAACGGTTGTTTGGCCTCGTTCTTTAAGAAAGAAAAAAAAGAACCGGATGAACCAAAGGAAAGGGAAAGCAGAAAGCGAAAAGAGGGGTTCGGGAGACTCGCAATGAAACGGATATATTATCGGGCTCCTCTCCCATAAGGTGGAATGTCAGTCAGTAGTAGGTCATTCTGGTTCTGAACGCTGGTCAAGTTGCTGTGTCTTCCCCTTAGCATTACCGATGAGCTGCTCCCTCCCACGGTTCACTACCACTACCCGGTCTTCCATTTTCATTGATAGCTTCCGCTTCCGCACTTGCCTTCGTGATTCGTCGAATCCCTTGAGCTTTTCCTATTCCTTCTTCTTGCTAGCCTTCGATTGTATGGTTTCCTCTATTGCTCTTGTCGAGCTTCGATCCCTGTGATCTCGTACTTTGCCTTCCCCCTCCCCTTCTCTTCGTCCCGGGATGGGAGAGTTGTACCCTTTCACTAAATAAAGGGACGGTTCCCGAGCTTGGCCGCACCAAATCCTGGAAGAATTTCGAACGTGGGCGTAAAGCATCAAGTGGAGGCGCCGAATCCTTGCAAGAGGGGGGTCCTAAGCGGGATCGATCGGTCAAAGCCAAGTCCAGACGAGCTGGCCAAAAGGCATAGGGCCAAGGCTGAGCTGGCAGGCTCATCTCACTTATTGTGTGCTTTTTTGGTATAGACTTCCATCAAGGGAAAGTGCATTTGAGCTCGATTCCGTTTCAACAACTCTTTGTCTTTCTCCCGTCCCTCAAAACTATGGCATCAAGGTCGGCAACCCCCAAGTCGCTGACGGAAGTAAGGAGTTTCCTCGGCATGACCAACTACAACTACCTCCGCACTAAAGATTCATAAAGAACTACTCCCGGTTGATCTTACTCGGGGCCCAGAAAAGAAAGAGACCTTTCGATGGGGAGAGGATCCAGAGCGTGCGTGGAAGGCACTTAAGGAGAAAGTCTGCGAAGCACCGGTTCTGGCCATGCCAGACGTTCAGAAGCCGTTCGAAATCAAGACGGACGCTTCTGCTCATGCTTTTGGAGCCGTTTTATGGCAAGACAAGACGGCCGAGTGGTTGCGTACCACAGTGAGATGTTAAATACAGTCGTCTTTAACTATCCCACATACGAGAAGGAGATGTACACGAGAGTGCTGGTTGTGAAAGACTGGAGGCACTATTTGCTCGGAAAGGAGACGCTTGACGAATAGGCCACTCTGATCAACACTTCAGTATCTACAGATGCAGTCCAAGCTTCAGGAGTCGCTTCCTATGATAGGTATAAATAGGTAGATAAGTACTTGCGCTTTCAGCTCTGTGAAAGATGATGATACTGGTCAGGGAATAGTATACCGAAGGCTAAGCAAAAGAGCAGAAGCAGATAGGGTTTTTCTCTAACCGCAGGTGGGATATGCATGCAAGCTGAAATTCTGAATGAATTGGATCAGAAGTTCTCTTAAGCTACCCAAGACGCATAGCCAGTAGATAGAAGAGATGTCCAATCGAAATCTTGATGAAGATCTAAAGAGCACACAAGCACCTCTATTGAAGATCCAAAGAAGAGTTTGAACCAATAGAAGGGAAAACCTGAACAACCTTTCTATTTACTTTACGCTCGATCGATTCGAAACAGAATCTTAAGTTTTGGGGTGTGAAAAAGATAGAATCCAGCCCTCCCCGGGAGCCCCATCCAATAAGCCACGAATAAGAGCGGGCAGACAACCCGTATTACTGGAACTGAACTCTCTCTGTCTTGGTCTTGCTGTTCGTGGTCTTGTGAAAGGATCCGCTAAACCATTGTTTGTGAGTTAGCCAAAGCAGCCATTGTAGCCTTTTTGGGGCACGCATGTCTGACGGCTTGATCCGTAGGAGCGGACGACTTGGCTACTAGGCTTTCTCTCTTTCTCGCATTCCCGGATCAAGTAAGATATGCTTCACACATGTGTCTCGAACCCGTCCTCATTCATCACATCAGCCTTTCTAATCCTGTGTATGCAAGGATCTTCATGTTTAATAAACTGCAATAAGCTATATCAGTATTATCCAATCGGGGAACCTTCATGAAAGTCTTATGATGATCCCTTGCTCTAGGTTGCCCTAGAAGCAAACCAAAGGAAGTCCGTACCGGAGACCCCTCCAAGTAAAGTAACAGGATTTTTTAACTTACTGTCCGCAAGGATAAAACCCATATAGGACGGACCTTTCTTTGCAACCTCATCGTAAAGACGCCAGAGCAATCCAAATCGGATTAACTCAGGGCTTTATCATTGCGTTAACCTTCCAGTGTCGAGTGAAGACAGGTGCATCGAAGAAGTCCTTAAGGAGTACACTAGGCAGAAGTGCTTGAGTCGCATACCATTTAACGTACTGGAGCCAATTGGCTGTCCATGAACGTAAAAGGGTGACCTCAGTGAGATACGCCATAGACTCAGACTTATAAATCGAGTCTGGCACTAGGTCTTTGGGCTTATAGGCCCGTCTTAATAAGCTTATTAAGTGACCCTTCAGATAAGGACTAAGAGGGTTAGCCCTTCCTAGCCACAAATCAAATGGTAAGCAAGACTTAAACCAAACACTCCTCAAACGTTCATACCGTTTTGAGAGAGGGAGAGTCGCGAGATTACTCTAAATCCAGCACCATGAAGCCTACAGAAAGTGCTAAACCTCTTTCTTTTATAACTATTCACATTCAATAAAGCACCAGGCAAATGATGAGAATTAAGCAGGTTTCGGATCGACACAGGGGACAAATCAACTGTGAGACCCTTACACCAAAAGCGCTTCGCAAACTCAGCAGACCCTGAGTGTGAGATTAGAGACTTTGACATTGATATGTCAACTCCCAACTCCGCTAGAGTCTGTTTCTAAATCTTGGCGACCTCGATGCCGCATATAACAACATCATCCCCCAGGATCGCATACTTATCAAACTTCTGTCCAGGGCTCTGCACAATACAGAACCAATAAATGGTGAGTAAGAGTGAAGAGAGGCCAAGAGGAGTAATAACCCAAACTCGATTCACTCATTCCTTTTCCCAAATAACTTTTTCGGGCACTTCTGAGACCTTTCAGTCAGCTTGCCAATCTACTGACCCACTTTCCTTGTTCAAAAGGAGGGATAAAAACCTTCTTATCTTACTTTGAAACGGCTTCTTTCTTTCCGACCGACCTTTTTAGCCACTTCCACATCTGTCGTATTCGGGAGAGCTTGCTTCGTGTCGGAGCATGACGCAATGCCAGCACAGCAGCCTGGTGAGGGCTGGCTGTCTGGGGACAGGTTAAGGCAGGGCCCGCTGGGCTTGCTTCTCATGAGATTGGGTGATGGAATCGGAAAGGGGCTCATAAACCGGGCTAAGGGCTTTTGGGCACACGGAAAAGGGAAAGTAGATGGGGGGTGCTTCTCAGCTAGAGTTGGGGGTGGGGTCGCTATAGTGGCTAGGGTGAGTCTTCCTACACGGCTGGACGCCCGGCTCTAGACGAAGCTGCGGGAGTTACCACCACATCCTCTCCCGATAGACTCGAAGCTCTTCATAGTCAGGCGGGGTAGAAAATCTTCTTTCAAAAAGAGAGAGACCAGAGATGACAGAGGAAGGTATTCAGTTCAAAAAATATACGGCAGTCAGAACAGCTTCAGCCAAAAATTGACTGGGGACAGAAGCTGAGAGCAAGAGAGAGCGAGCTGTCTCCAATATATGGCGTCCGCTCGGCAAACTCCATTCTGCTGAGGAGTGTAGAGGCAGGATCGTTGGGAAAGCGCTTTGTAAGTGAAGTGAGTTGAAGCAAGGGAAGGCAGCGGAGATATATTCACCTCAAGAATCAGAACTCCAAACCTTGATTTTAGTCAATTTTTTCATTGTTCTGTCAAAAATGACATATACGGATGATCCTCCTTTCGATAACAGAGAGGCAGGCGGACACAAGATCAAAAGGAGAAGTAGAAAGAGCGTCTTTAGTCTTTAAAAAAGGAAGGGCCGAGTTTTTTCCCAGCTTGCAACCCATACAAGTAGAAATCTCAATGTTAGGTACAGACCCCAACATTCCAGTAGAAATAAAATATCTAAGTCTTGGGCTGGAGACATGTCCTAATCTACGATGCCACAACAAAAAAAGGGGAGTAGAGGCCAGACACAGCAAAAAAAAAAAGGCAAAAGACTGAGGTAAACGAAGTTTCTCCAAAAAAGAGAGCTTGCCAACTCTACGGTCCTTCCCAATCCCCTTACTCCATAAAAGACCTCTCGCATGATCCTCTACAAGACAGGAGGTAGGAGAGAAGTGAATATAAGCATTTTTTTTTCAAGCCGGGAGAGCAGGAAGATGAAAAAGAGCAGAACATATTCGATGATAACGAGAGAGAGTACCAAGACTTTTTCTAGGGAATTGCTCGGAGTTTGCAGTTTAAACAATAAGGAACTTAGATGGAGAACGAAGAGAAGAAAGAAGTGAAGAATCACCAGTCATCTTCTTCGATGCACCCGAAGAAAGTAAGCAGCCCCCTATGTTGTAAGCGTAAGGGGGAGCAAATACCTGTAGCTGTAGGAGGAAAAGATATGACAAGACGGATTCAACCTCTTCCGCTGTCGTGGGGTAAAACTTTCTGTGTCGGGCGTGGGAGTGCTCCTAAGATCATAGAAGTAATGCTTCAGAGGCCCTATGGAGGGGATTGGTAAGTTTCCGATTCAGTAGGCGTCTCCGGGGGAGCAGCAAGATGAGCTGTGTCTGACTGTCGACGAGAGTTTGCATTCTGCCGCTTGCGAGAGTCTGCAATCATGTGACCTGGCTTCTTGCAATAGTAGCAATCTTGGACATGTCTCGTTGGCCTGATGCACCAGCAAAGCAAAGCTTCCAGATTGAAGATTCTGACCATAGGGTCGATGTCCCGAAGCATGTTCAGCTCCAAGAACCTGATTGATCTGAAGCACCCTGAGTAATATAAAATCTACCCCCAGCACCCAACCTAGTAAAGGGAAGCAAGTCGGGTCTCCTCCGGATCTCACATCAGCAACTACTCTCTCAATGTCTGGTGGAGGAACTCGATGTTGAATTGAGGATCTAACATTCTCGAACTCAGGCCTCAAGCCCATCAAAAACTTAGAGAGCCTCTTTATACTCTATAAGGCTATTCTATGTTATATGAAATTCTTCCCCCTTTAGAATCGGTGCCCCCTTTGAAAGGGGTCCCTCATGTTCAGCTGGTCCCATAGAAGCATAAGCCTTCGGTAATAAATAGAGCACACTTCTTTCTTTATTTTACCTATAAGCTAAGGCATGTTCTTCATGTTGCAACTGATAGAAAGGTGGAGAATCATCCTGAGAGTCAAGATTACCTTTTTATTTTGAATCTTTAGCAGTCGAAAAAGAGGTGACGGTGTATATGGGGCTCAAAGGAAGTAAACAAGTCATCCCATTTGAAGCTAAGCACTTTTCATCTTTTGTAGGAAAATCCCCTTCTCTAGTCTTGGGAAATTGAGCGACCCTAAGAAGCACAAGACATTTTCCCGAGCAAATCATTCTTCATCGCATAAGCACCGCGACGTACACCCTCATCTACCTGAGGCAGCGTCTCGGGAAGCACCACTGGAGTCACCGGTACCATCATGGTAGCAGCAGTAGCAGCTCGGCCTGATCCAGGAGGAGGCATCAAGGGACCCGAGTAAAGCGGAGCTAACCTCACTCGGTCAGCCGCCATAGTTGCATCGAGTTGTGTCTGCAATAAGGCTATCGTCGTCTTCTGCCTATCTATCACGGATGAGAGGGTCTGATTCTGTGACTCTAGAAGATAGATCTCTCTGCTGCTCGCACTCGTATCGGCTCGACTCCTCAACTGGGTCTCGAGCTCTCTGATACGATCCTGAAGTAAGGAAGCGAAGCAACCTCGCCGTGATGACTCAGAAATCTACAAGCCCATGGGTACTCTAAAAAGAGGTCTACAAGCATCTATCAGCCATCCATACAAGAAGAGAATACTTAAAGAAGTGTCGCGCTCCCGGATAGGATAAGAGTATCCAGGTCTCTCTTCAGCTCAGCAACCTCGGCCTGGAGTGCTCTCTTTTGCTCGGCCGAAGTAGCTGTGACAGTCGCTAGCTCCTTCTGCAACTGAGCCGCTCGTGCCGTCATGTCCTCCAGCTGCCTGCAACCAAGCATTATTATTACATCCAGTTCAAGCAAGAAGAATGTATCAGATGAAAGAGGTTCGAAGGTATACCGTCTGTCCAGATCTCTCAGCCTGGGAGGACAGCTCCTGGACTCTCGCCTCGAGCTCAGCAATCCGTGAAGCAGCCTGAGGGAAGTATTCATTAAGCAAATCCGTAAGCAAATAGGGAAATTAAGGGCATCACGGGAATAGAAGCGGTGGAAGGCAAGCAAGTAGGCTATTGAGACGCAAATAACTACCTTTTTCAGCTTACACGTCTTCAAAAGGCTATAAAATAGGTCTATTCAAGTAATACAAATAATGAATTGCCAGCCAGATGGATCCCCGCTGACAACCGTAGCTACTCCTCACCCGCTGACTTCGGCTCCTCTTTTTTTAGATCGTGGACTCCGCTTCCTAACTCCAGCCCTGCGTTCCACTTCGGTTAGAAACTGGTGTTAGATATACTTGTCATCAGTTAGAAGAAAAAGGAGTCTAAGATAGTAACAAGAGAGAACTAAGTGCAATACGTACAACCTACTAGTGACCGGGGGTCATTAGTCATTTTTTACCTGGGAGTGGGAGGGGAAGACGAGGGCGTTAAGCAAGAGCTCGACCGATAGGGAGAGGGCGTTTAGCAAGAGGATCGAGAAGACGGTCTTTCAGACCTCTGAAAGCGGATAGTCCTTCTTTTCACGTCTTACCTCGCCCGCTCAATTTCTGAACATAATCGAATTCGGCCGTTGTCTGACATTTCCAATAGAAGATTGAATTTCTCCCTATCACTATTTTCCTTTCCCTCCCTGAGACCCCCTTGCCACTACTCGATATTCTTTCTCATCATAGGGAGTTCGCCTATGGACTCTATCTTAAGCAACTTCCCTTATTCTAATCGGGTCGAGTTTACGAGCTTCTGCGAGATCTTTCTTTCGTTTGCTGCCTGAGTTACATAGCTGACTTCGAGAAGGAAGGTTCAAGCTATGGCTGTCCCATGGGATGCTCATTCGAAACCTTTGTCCCGAGAAAGATCTGCAGAACTAAGCCCAGTGAGTCACCAACCATATTACTAAACAGTAACACCTACTTGCTTGTTCGACACCAGATCTTGATCCTGCTCTTCCGGGGAGGCTATTGCAATTCAATTCTGCCTCCCATAAAGGTTTGATTGAATGTTTTGAGGCTAATCCCTTTTCTTAGTTTAGGGAGGCTCCTATCCGATTGACAAGAGATGCTTGCTCTTAAAGGAGCGAAGCGGCCCACGCTTTCTCGAAGCCAATCCCGCACTTGATAGGCTAGCCCAGTTTCACCTTCCTTCTACTTCTTTTGTTGCGTCTACTTGACGCTACTTTTTAATCGATATTGGGTAATTGTTCCTAGTAGAGGAAAAGATCTCCTTTTATTCGCTCTGGTTCACCGTCTATCAGTCAGAAAGGGATCGTAGGCTACCAATGACCTCCTTTAATAAAGCACTTGGGGCCGAGCTTTCTCGATCAACTATCTGAATATGCCACATCTGCTAGTCGGCAGAAAAGGCTAAAAAACCCTATCTGTAGGCATTAAAAGAATAAAGAGGGGTAGCTGGATCAGAGCAGGAAGGCAAGGAAGTCAGATATGGGATAGATGGCACTAGGCTGAAGACATGGCTTAACACATGTTTCTCAAATAAGAAAGATTGGCTCCCTTTGAGGGGGCGGGACAGAAGGTTGACCGAGGGACCAGGCTGAATCTAATCCTTTGCATGCAAGAAAAGGCCTAAAAGCGACTTTACTAATCAAATAGGACTCCGTTCCAGTCGTGGATGAAAGTCCCAACAATATATATCTAATCCCAGCGGACTTCACTTAATTGACTTAATCTCAGCCACTAGTGGCTTAAACCTCACTCTCTTCACTCTCTGGATTCCTTGACTAACTGATCTTTCTTATCTTATTGGATTAGGTAGTTTCCCCTTTTTCTCAATCTAACAAGGCTGGTCGAAAAAGGAAGGCAAGTGAGAAAGTAAGCCCTCCGTCTTAAAGCCCTCCCTTCAAGTCCGTTTGCGAGGCAGTTTGGCAATTCAAGTAAGAATGGTAGGTCCTGTGTTCCGTAACCATAGGGAAAATGGGGCCTATGAAAAGGAATGTCTTCACTCCCAGAAAAAAGCGTCAATCTAAGCAAGCAGGAAGCCCGATATAGCAGATGAGATTTCTTCCTCAGAAGCATCTTACCGGAAGCAAAAGAAGCTCACCATGTTACGCTTTAGTTGACGAAATGAAAGTAGGCCAAAAAGAAAGATTTATACAAGGCACAAATCAGTGTGAAAAGGCTTACTGGCAGATATTTCCAATAGAAAAAGCAAGGCAGGGCTTTCTTGTGTAGGCGCAGGTTCCCTTTTCCGAAATGGAAGTCAGTGTTGTGTGGTAACAAAATGCCATCAGTCAAAGGCTTTTTCTTTTAGCGGATCAGTGAAAAGAATCTCGTCTAGTAAGTCATTTTTCCGTTGCTGGTCATCAATCTCCGGTATCGATTCCCGGTCCCCGGGCCTACTTCCTTAAAGCTTGTTGCGGTATTCTCACTCCGATCGCCCGGGCAATCTCTTTCCCTTCTTACTGGATTCTGGGATGACTTTCGAATTGGATTTGACAAGTGAGCTAATCACCAAATGAGCATTAACCCTTAGAAATAAAGTAAGCTAGTACAAGGTATATTAGCATCCCATTCTCAACAGCAAGATAAGTGAGAGCATTTGTTGCATCTATTAAGTCAAAGCTAAGAGACAATTCGGGTTGATACAAGACCTTCGCCCTATTCAAGTTGTTGGGGATTAGGAGCCTAGCCTCAGATAGAGCAAAGCAGACTTCGGTAAAACAAGATGATATGAATTCAGTTCCTGTTTCCCTAAGGGACAGACTAGCTCCATAAACGCTTAGGGCAGTTGGACTTCTTATTTTACTTGAAGCGGGGTATCTTTTTCCTGGTGTAGAACCATTCAAAATGTTCTTGGTTGGCGAATTGCCTTATAGCAAAGACAAAGATTTGGTCTCAAGGGACATTAATTGACTAAAAGGAAAAAAGATTTTCAAGAATTAGAGCTGCACTAGCTAATAAAATAAACAAAAAAGTGGAATACGGTTTAGCCCGTTAAGTCAGAAGCTAAAGGGAATCTTCTAAGAAGGAGCGCGGATGGAACTTGTCTTGATTGTCTTTTTTCTCTCGTCCCGTTCGAGAATTGGCTTAGAATTGGCATTTCTGTCAGGCTATGCCCTTCCAGTCGCTGGATTCAACCGAGTTAGGAGTTTCAGGCCTGAGGCCAACTTTCCCTTGTCGGCTTTCGATTTGCAGCATATGGAGCTTGACGGCTTGCCCGTGGAGTGGGGTTCTTCCGTCCATTTAGTGAAGGCTAATCAAGATCTATTACTATCTGTCCTCAAAGGATCCGTTGTTAGCAGTGTCATCAATGTAAGCGAATTGGCTGGTTCCAAGGCCGTATACTAATGAAGATAGGCTACCAGCTCCTTTACCGGAGGCTGCTATGATGCGTTATTTGTGCTTTTCTACCACTCAACACAATATAGGGCAGGGTCCCGTAATCTCTATCCATGAGATGTTCTTTATGGAAAGACGGTGTGAAAGTCTTGGAGCTAGCCCCGCGGAAATCTCATTCTTCAGGTATAGTTTTCTTTGATTACAGATCGGCAGGTGATCTGTCCTTTCTCCCCCTTTCGTCAGTCGTCTTGATCCGCCATAGGGTCTTAAGCAATTTCATTGCCTTGAAGAGGCTTGATGGAAAAGAGAAGTGAAGAAGGAGAACCTAAGGAAGGTCTCTCTCTACCTCACAAGCTCTTGGATTCCATGGCTAAGGCTGACTTTGGTGGATTTTGGGTGAGGGTAGAGGAGTAGGATAGGGAGTGAGTATAGGATAGAACCTCAGGATTCTAGGGAAATTTTGGCATATAATAAGGATAGTGCTAGGGCTCAAGACATTTTTGAAGAGAAAGTTGGATAGAAGAGTTTGGGGGAACAGGACTCATTTAAGATAGGAATGGCTAAACTTTTTGTCTTAGGAAGAAAGCCAAAAGAATTCAGACATATAAATTTACCAGTTACGACGAGGTGTACTTGCTGGAACCTCGAGCAACGACATTGGGATAGGACTGGGTTCCCTACTCTCTGAAGCCAAATGTTGAGCGGGCAAGTTCAATGGGACGGGAACTTCCGCACTAGGAGATCTCCGTCTTATATCGTCGGCCTCCCAGAATGGAGGAAGCAGATTCATTCTATATAATCATCGGGAGACTTTTGATAACGCTAGCATTTATGGTGCTGTCCGAATCGCGCAAGAGTATTACCAAAAGGACGCAAACATGTATAGGGACGCTTGTGAGTAGTGGAGCTGGGTAACGCCAACATTTGAAGAAAAAAACCTTATGGGACCTGAAGAAAATCGCCAGCCTTCCTACAAGTTTACGACGAATCGTACTATTAGATACCTTTCCATGAAAAATTGTACGGCTTCGACGAGATTTCAAAAGAGAAGTACCATTCAGAGTGTGCGTGACCGAATATGGAGACATTCAAATTCTGAAAGAAGAAGAATAAGCTCTTAGTGGCAGGCTAGTCCCCGAAAATGCCCGTTCGCAAGTAAGAAAGTTGGGGCAAACTTTAACTCAACAGCCTAGCTCTAACAAGCCAACATAGTTTCGCTACCCTGCTTTAGCCTTCCCCTATAACGAGCAAGTAAGTATACTAGCTGAGCTAGCCGCATTCCTAGCTACTACTTAGTAGCCTTATTGAATTTAACTTACAGCTATCTAAGACATTCAGGGGCTGTGTAACTGCGCTTCTATTAATCTGTTACGGATGTCGAAAAGTGAAGATTGGTTCTGTGCCAGGTCATGGTGATATGCTGGATAAAGGGTTGTTTTGTCGAAAGCATTATCTGATGTGGGATGCGTAGTAGCTGTTGTCACAGTAGGGGGTCCCCCTAAGGCGGGAATTGTCCTAAAGTAGCCATAGCGTTGATTGCTCTCCTTGTATGGGCGAATTCTCTTAACGAAAGCCTGATTTTTGGCTCTCGTGTGAGGGTTGTCATAACTTGTGTCTATCCGCTGTTAAATGACTTAATAGAGTTGCCTAAGGGCTGTCTCAAAGATAAGGGGTTCAAGCCGTATTCGTTTTGATTAGCTGTCCCAGGGAAAAGAGTCAGTATTGGCTGTTGGCATGTCCGAGCTAAGATCGGTTGAGGCGGGTAATAGTGAAATCGGTTACAGGTGCTAAGCGACTAAGGCTACAGCTGTCAGTTTTAGCATTTTTCTTATGGTTACATGTCTATCACATTTAAAACTATTAAATAGGTCTAAGCGACGTAACACCTCTTTCCATTCTTAAGCGCGGTGGGCTTCTATCTTTCGTTAGGTTTGGGTAAAGGGAGGATCCCTGCTAGCAGTTGCTGTTGTCTTTGCTGAATGCCCGTTATTCGGGGCTTTTCTCCTTGTTTTCCATCTGCTGCTGCTTCTGAGTTCGCATGACTTCGCTCTCGTTGTGCATGGACTTCCTAATCGAACTAAGATGGATCGGGCTCAGAGAAGGGTTGCTCGGAGAAGGAATAACAACAAGCTGAAGAAAAAAAGGAATTCTTTTCCATGGGCGGTGGGAGTATGCGAAGCGAGCACTAAGGTTTGTAGATCCCCCGGGAACTAAGGTTTTTGAATGAATGAAGGAAAGCATGGTTGGGAATGAGAAAGTCCTTTTGACTCACAAGGGAATGTATTTTTATCATCCAAGAAAGACTAAACAGAGGCGGGCGAGCTTGCCGGTGTGATACACCTACCCATCACGATGAGTTCTCGTTCGAAAGATCGAAAAGATCCCGTTCTGTTGATCTTTGGCCTGTCTTAGCCTCATCGATTTCACAAATGAGTTGAACAAATGCCTCATCGCATGATCATTAGTAGGATCAACCAGAAAGGTCTCACCTGACCTTGAAAGGAGATCCGCCTATGACTATCGGCTAGCATCTCAGATTCAGATATTTAGAATAGAATAATTGGACTTGTCAAGCCCACCAACAACTTTAGAAGGGGCTTTTAGATGCCTTTATTTCCTATTGTATCCGGTTGGTCCTTCCCTCACATTATTCGAATGAACTTTCAATTTGCTTGGACAAGTCGTTTTTGACCACTACAGACCTTTGAGCTTGATTCATAGCTTAGAAATCGGCATAGGAAGTCAAAAGCTCGAGTAATAACGAGAGGAAGGTGTGGCATTAAAGATGCTGCATCCAAGCTCTTCTGCCGGAGAAGGTTTCAGAGTTCAAGGAGAAGGTAGCTTACTCCGCTTAGAGTTAGAGAGACTGGAGGGGGGATAGCTAGATTCAACTTATCCCAGGGTAGAAGAATCAGTCTAAGGCTATGCTCTGGGTTCTGGGAAGGTAGTTCAGTCACCCAGTTCAGTCACACCCGATGGATAAGCAGTGATTCCTCTCTTAGCCCGGCAAAAAGCCTTAAAGAATGAATAACTGGCTAAAAGCGTAGTGGATTTCTTCCTGCTAATGAAGAAACTGGTATTGGACTGCTCTCAAAGGCAAGGGGGGATTCCTCTTAACTAACTAAGCCTAAAGGCTATCCAGCTTAAGGATGAAATGATTTAGAAGGGAATACCCCGTCGGTAGCAAAGGCAGAAGGAAAAGGCTTAGTCACCAGTTTCATACGAACTCACGAAGAAGGAAGGATGCCAAAAATCCATTCCGGCTTTCCTAAAAGGAGATCTTTGTCGATGTTCGTAGCGCATAGAAGGCAAACGTGGGGTAGGCCACAAATCCCGACTTCTCTCGTCTTAGTGTAGTGGAAATACAATACCCGAGCGAAGGAAACCCAATAGTCAGAGGGGGGAAACTCACTGGTGGACTAGTTTGCTGATGAGGGAGAGGAGCCAATTACCCTTGTTGTCAGGCCAACTTGGAGGAGTTTTAGTTGCCTCTTTTTCACGCTAGGAGGGACGAATGCTTTCATTCAAATGTCCTTTCAAAGATTCAATTCAGTCAGCTTGGTTCGGTTCGTGGCTTTGATTCATTCTAGCTCTTAGGGATTTAAAAAGAGAAAATAGAGAGAGGGTTAGTACACGTGGGACTTATGCCTTTCTTTTCGGATCAATGAGACAAGGAGTTACTCAGAACTGTAGTTAGGGCCTTTGTCAAAGGAAGTAGAAGAAGGGGCACTGAAGGCGCTGCTAGTAGGATGCCCAGAATCGGATTCTGTATAGTAGATATGCGAAAAAGAGACCTTGACCTAAGACATTTTCAGTACACAGGGATGCGTCAGAGCCGAGGTAAGGCAATAGAAAGAAGAAAAAGGTAGACTCGGTCTTCTACCTCGACAAGGCAGCTGGTAAGGCTGATGTCACTGATCGCTCTACTTTCATTCTGATTGGCTACCAGAAGGGATAAGAACTATGCTTTGACCGGAAGGCACCCGAATAAGAATAAGGCTATGAGCTAGCTTGAAGACGTATTTTGACTAGACTAAATCGGCCATGATGAAGGTTTTCCTCATATTCCCATTAATGACAGTTGACCATTACAGATGAGCTAGATGAGCTAAACAGCATAGATATATCGCTTGTAGTTGATTGATTGCGCATTAGAGAAGGAAAAGTCAAGCAAACAATCAAGAAGGAATGCCATTAAGCGGGAGGAAGCCAAGCCTTTAAGAGTAGAAAGAAGGTTGAGGCTTATTGGAGCCTCTTCGTGCCTTACTTCTCTCCGGTTAGGCGGGAAGCGCAATAGCAACCCATAAACTTGACTAATTTCAAACTTCCTGCCTTTAGTTGACCCTCCAACAGTTCAATCAATAAGGCCAGTTTAAGTTGCTGTTGCAGTGTTAAGCTAAGACCTTGGAGTTGCAGTGCTATCGGAGAGATCCACTTGAAGCTAACGCTCCAGGCCTGTTCTTTCTGCTCCCTTGGATTCAAATTGAGTATAGGTTGGAGTGGAAAGTGCTTTTTGGAATCTCATCTCTCTCTTGTTCCAATTTCAATGCTTTATCTCCGGCTCCGGACTGTATCATTATCAAGCAGGAGTCTTCATTTCAAGCGAGGGATAGATTTTTTCTAGGATGTACTAAGTCTTTCATGGCGGGCTAGTTACAAGGTAATCTTTATATAGGCCCAGTGCCCCTTTACCAGTAAGTAAGACATTTCTAGTCTCAATCCTAGTGTAATACCCTGAGAGCTCTCTTCTCTTGTGAGTTCTTCGTCAGCCAGTGCTAGTTCCATACCAGCTAGTGGTAGTTCTGTTACATCTTGGCCAGCTACCTTCGATGCAGTGGAAAGGTATCGAGTTTCGGTCCTTCTTTCCTTTCTGCCATCCCCGCTGTTTTAGTTGCAGTTTCCTTTCGCCCAGTTCCAATTGGACTTTCTTTCGTCCTCTCGAGATTTCTTTTCTTGATCTGACCTGAGAGGGATAGTAAATCATAGGGCTAATAGAGATATATCTATAGTAGGGCCTAACAATAAGATTGTAGAGCTAAGGGTAAGATTCCCCGGTGAGGATATGCTTTCGCTTTCTTTGCAGCACTCTCAATCAATATCAATAGGACTAGCAGGAATAGGAATGAAAGAAGAAAAAGCGCCTACCCTATAGTTATAGTAAATAGAAGGCATAACATTAGGGGACTCCTACTATGGATGGGATGGAAGGCCTTAGCCAAGTCTTGGAAGTCAAGCCCCTGCCGACCTGACTTTGGAACTGCATCCATTCCGAGTGGAAGTGAGGGACAAGCTCTGGGAAAGATGGTGGCCGTGAGGTTACAAAGGTCGTGAACTTTACTAGGTTATTATGTTCACCCATTCGGTCTAGCTATCGGATGAAAAAAGGATGCCGGACCTTCTTCTGGAAGCGGGAAGGTGAGTCACCGCATTGACTCGAATGATCTAGCCAATCATTTCTCCTAGTAGGCTATTATTCATCGCTCTTCGCTTTACCTAAGTTTCGGGGAAGAAAGAATTGTTAACAAATCTATGAGCTGGCATGCCGCCCTTCCTTGAGGTTAAGACCTGGTGGACATGGAAGGCATTAGCTACGTCCCCTAAGCTCACTCTGGCCGGACACCTTACATCTATCTCTATATAATAGAGGTCTACGTTGTGTCGTAACAAAGGCTTCGTATTGAGACCTGATCTTCTTCCTGGGTCGATTGCTTTGTCTTCATTCATGACACCACCTTCTTTCCCCACCGATTGGGTTGGTGTTCAGTATCATCATCTTCCCTTAGGGCGATCTTCTGTCTATTTACCTAAACTCCAAAGCGATCAGAAGAAACTTTCTGTTGAGGGCCGCGAAAGAGAATCGAATTCTGACCTCTTGTTCACTGTCCTGCTATCTGAACTTTCAGATCTAGTTTGTGTTCCGCGAACTCAATAACCACTTATTTGAAATGCTATAGCGGATGTAGTTGAATTGGGACCAAGACAAAGGAAAGTGCTTCTATCGAAGAGGCCCACGCTTCTTGTGTTGAAGTAAGTACACCGGTAACGTATTATAAGATCAATGGTCTTCTTCCTTCTTTCCTAAGAAGAAAGTAAGTAAAACCCCCAAAAAAAGAAGTAAGTGAGAGTCTTACTTAAAAGAAAGTAGCAAATAAGAGAAGGAAAAGAGAAGGAAGGCTAGCTATATGCTTAAGAAATGCAGGTCGATCAGTTCGCCCTTCAGTTCAGAAAGAGGCTGAAGTTCTCGGTTCGAATGGCTTTTTCCGCTCCGCGAGCAAGGAGCGATAGAAGGAAGTGGGCTGTAATGAATAGCAATTCGCTCGTACTATTACTATAAGAAAATCCAACGCTTAGCGATATGGATTTGATGATGGATACATATTGGCCCTCCTTCCCTTCTTCAGCTTATACCACTAGTTCGTCAACAAAGTCCGACGCACAAAGTGCTGCGCCTGACATTCTTTTTTCAAGTTTGTGATGAGGTCTATCCATGAAGGCGGGAGGGTCTTACCCCCGGAATGGACCATGCCTGACCTTCTTCGGGCAATCTTTGGCGATCAAGCTATTCAGCACGGCTTTCTGACGGATGCCTACTATGATCTTATCTTATGTAGCACTGGGATGCGAGGAGCTGCTGGATCTAATCAACTATCTTTTTTAGTTTCGGCATTCTCTTTTGACTTTTTTACATTCAAAATTGACTCATGGAATTCTCTCCCAGAGCTGCGGAACGGAACTATTCTCTCCCAGAGCTGCGGAACGGAACTAGAATTAGAAACTTTCTCACTAGTTTTCAAGATCGGTCTCAGGGATTGAAAAGAAAGCTGGGGAAATGCTTCAACGGTGTCAAAGGAATAGCCTTCCCTCTTGAGAATGACAATGTAGGAATTGTTGTCTTTGCCGCTATTAAAGATAAAGAAGGAGATCTTGTCTGGATCTATTGTGGATGTTCCCGCGGGCAAAGGCTATGCTAGCACGTGTGGGCGATGCCTTGGGACTACCTATTGATGGAAGTCTAAGCGATCACGAGCAAAGACGTGGCGAAGTGAACAAGACGTGGCGAAGTGAACCTGGGATTCTATTACGTAAATCTGTGCTTATAGCCCTCTAAAGACCACAAAGAATATGAATAAGAAGACTGAAGACCAAGACAATCCTTATATTCAAAGGTCATAATAACCTAACACTTGACATGGTCAGTGAGGTAAGAATCAGGTGGAGAGTAAAGCTCTACTGACAAGTTGCAAAACAGGTGGAGAGTAAGGCTCTACTGACAAGTTGCAAAACAGGGAAAGCAAGTTTGATAGAAGTAAGATGAAAGTGCAGCACATTAGCTCCAACAAATACAATACATATCAAGGATCAACATGTGATTTTAAGTCTGATTCTACTTCTTTCTTCTCTAATATGATGCTACTAGTCATCATCTCATCCATTTTTCTCTATCTCTATTCAGAAAGATTATTTAGAGGATTGTGTTGCTACAGCTGTGATGAACCTTAATAAAATGTCTGCAAAGGTAATCCTTTTTTATCAGCCAAGCTTGTTAAAAATTGTTAGTTAGGAAGCACAGCATATTAGTGCCCTTGTGAGAAAGAGGAAAAACACGAGGTTTTGACATATCTCAACTCTAACATTACCCCCTGCCAACATCTCAACAATACATGACATGCATCAATAGCATCCTGATTCTCAACCCTGGGCTGGCTGGGGGCACTAGCAAAATGACAGTGTCCTTGTTAGAAAAAAACTGGAAATTAAACAAATGCATCAATAATCAGTGAATCAACAATGAACGAAAAATTGGGCGAGGGATGATTCCATTTCCTAATTCCTTAATCACGCAGCGTAAATTTATTGACTGCCTTCCATGCTAAAGCTGAAGGATGCCATGTCACTTCATAGTGATGCTCTAAAAGATGATATATTCGTTTACTGACCTCAACCAAGCTCTTGTCTACTGTATGTTAAAAGTGAGGGTACCGGTCTCATAATACATCCATTCCAGCGATTTCTTCGATAGCCGTCATCCTCTTCGTGATAGCACCTTGCTGTGAAAGCCGGTGGGATCCAATTACCATTGTCACTGACAACACGGTCGGCATTGGCAAAGGGGACCCCCACAAGGAGAAGCACCAAAATATTGTCAATAACATCTCGGTACTCGGTACTTTCACCTCTGAATTGGCCACATTACAAGTGCCTTTATGCTTATTCTCACAACAACGGAGATTATGCAGAAGTTTCCAATAGATGTCAACAACTGATCAAACCATATCACCATCAAGCATCCATCATAAAAAAGAAGAAAGTCAAAGGATACTTTAAAGGTTAACTAATGAAACTTTAGAACCTGCAATAGTGATGTCTGTGATTCGTTCTTTCAAAAAAGAAAACATCTGCTAACATCATATACATTCATAACACATAAGCTAGAATATATATATAATAACAATTTGTAGGATTACATGACAATTGCTTGAGCTGATTTCAATTTATGGAACAGTTTTGACAATATAATAGAATAACTATTCTTTCTTTATGGAGTATTAACCTCCTTTTTCCCAGTTAGCTCTCCAGACTCAGTACCTTTTTGAAATGCCCTACTTGATTGGTGCTGTCTACAAGATGAGCAGCTTTACCAAAAATGCACCCCAGTGGAAATCACAAGAGCTTCAATCTCACCATGCTTGCAGGTAGACCCAGAGAATATTTCATCACCTGGATTCTTTGTAACTAGAAAAGACTCACCAGTGAGAGCAGACTGATCAATCTTAAGCGAGTTGCCCTCCAGTTCTATTCCTTTGGATGAGACGGCGGTGAGCAATCGATAGAGAGGTAGCGCTCTGATCCTAGTATTCTTCGCGCTTCAGTAGGTTCAGGAAGCTTTGTCATCGAGATGCATTACGATAGCTAGGCCGAGTAATGGTTATGAATAAAGTGATTCATCCAGTGGATCCTTTGCCCCTTACCTCAGTAGCTGGGAAGGCAGGCTTCAACTAGTTCAGTTTGAGTATCTAGGGGAGTCTTCTATAGGTAATTGATAGCTATTGATCAAAGATGGCATGCTGTCTCTTAAGGAGGGTCTGCACAAAGATCTTAATATATGTCAAATATTCACTAACGAGAATGGGCTTTTATCGTGAGTTTCTTCTCAGAATCTTGCTCATTGATCTTTTCAATCCTTGGTACGAATTATGCTCTAAGTATGGACTCTTGCCCCATTCATAAGATTCAAATTGACATGAGACAATCCCTGAAGAGTATGATGTGCCCGGCCTTCCTTCTCTTGATTTCCCACCCACCTCAAAGGCGGATCAATATCTATACCAGAGATTTCTTTTACTATCTTTTCAGAGACAGGGGAATTCCTTCTGTACTTACAAGAATGCTACTTAGGGGAAGAATCTCTTGACTTAGGAGCACCTGAATCTATTCTTTCTGTGTTCCTATGTTCAAGCATCCGCCCATTCCTCAGTGGAGGGAAAGGGATCAAACTGGTGCCTCGTCAGAAAGACTTGGTTCGTAGAGTGGAGGCCATTCCCGGTTTTAAGCTCCTGCGGATGACTTACGACACGGCATGGTAATTGATTGACGACACGGCATGGTAATTGATTGAGTGCGCTTTCCTCATTGGCACCTTACCCGCCCTTCTTGGGACCCTTGACTCTATACTCATTACTCTATTTCCTTCCTCTCTCGAAAAGTGCTTACAGCCAGCGCTACAGTCGCAGACCCAGCTCCTCAGTTGACCCAGCAACTCTTCTCCCACACGGAAAAAGGAAATCCCTTCCTTCCTTACCTTTCTAGTATAGACCCGTTCAATGTGGATGCAGCCCCACTCCTTTTCGTCCTACGGTTCTTACAGGGACATCATTCGTAAACTTTATTTACGCTCCACTCAAAAATCTATGACTGCAAATCCGAATTTCTGCTGTCGACGAAAGGAGGAATCCACCTAGCCCGAGAAAACTTTAGTATAGCGGAAGATGGAGAGCCATTTCTTTAGAGAAAGTGGTCATCCGGATAGTTCTACTCTATATGCCTCCAGGCAGAGGAAAATAAAACACATCCTAACGACACCACGACCATGATCTTTCGTCGGTCTCACACCTGATCCCTTTCTTTTCTCGAGGAAAAGGACGATTAGGCCACTGGGTCATCTTGCGCCTGGAACAGAAAGATAGATAGGATAAGCGGGAGGTACGTAGGTAGCTCCAGCGAGGCTACTGAGAAAGATTTCGAACCCCTAGAGGTTGCCTTCAGGATTCCTAGCTACAGAAAGAGCTAAAGACATGTCCCATTCCAGCTCCCGAAAGACCTTCTCTTGTCCTCATCTGGGAATCACTCATCCACAGCTTTGTCTCTCACATCAGGAAGAATGGGTATAAAGAAGGTCAGCATGATGAAATCAAAACATCTGAACGACTTTGAGTGAAGCTCTGAGCCAGCAAAAAGGATGTTAGTGGTCAAATATATCTCAGAGGAAGAAACTGACACACTTTATACATAACATAAAAACCTCAATCTTTTGATTTTACTTGGCATCGGTCTATCGTAGTCCCCATGGCACCGCTAGATAAGAGGTTCGAATCTAAATCATGACAGTAGCGGAAGTAGACACCAAAAGGGGATTCCAAGGGTCAAAGGCTGGCAACTAACCCCTCCGCGGAGGGTCGGGCGATTCAAGAATGCAACTCCTGGGCTTCCGGGGCGAGGACTACTATGTCCACCCAAAAGCTCTCATTCTCGGTCCGAACTCCCACTTTATCGTCGAGGACGGCTCTCTTCGATGCTAGCAACCGCGTTTCACCCTTTTCCGCTTTCAATTTCCTTCAATTCTAGCTGAAGGTTTCAACTGTAGCAGCACCATCCGCTAGAATTTGTCCCTTTTTAATGCATTTACCTCGCTGAATCTGGGGTTTTTGATGCATACAAGTTTTTTTGTTGGGGAACGTTGATACATAACTAACTAATGGAATGCTTAGAGTCTCTCCATTGCCCGATAAGATGATCTTTTCAGTATTGGTATGAATGATCTTTCCCTCGCGTGCGGCTATAGCAGTAACCCCAGAATCTGGAGCCGCTTGGCGTTCCAAGCCAGTTCCAACAATGCACTTCTCAGACTGAGAAAGTGGAACTGCTTGACGTTGCATATTCGAACTCATTAAAGCTCGATTCGCATCATTATGTTCGATAAAAGGAATGAGAGAAGCTCCAATAGAAAAAGATTGGAAAGGAAAAAGACTTCGAAGATGAACCCGCTCCCATGCAATAGTCAGGAATTCTTGATGGTATCGAGCTGGAACAACCTGTTCTTCTTGAATACCCTGATTCAAGGCCAAAGAATTTCCCACCATATAGTATTCATCTCTACTTGGTGATAAAGAAAGCATCCGTCCTCTCAGAGATTTCATAAAATGGACTCTCTAGAGACCCTCCTTGACCAATTCTCGCATGAATAGCTAAGGATCCAATAAGCCCAAGATTGATTCCTTCAGACGTGTCAATTGGGCAAATGCGTACATAGTGACTAGGGTGGATATCTCGTATCCGAAAACTAGCAGTTCGCCCTGTTAATCCTCCAGGGCCCAAATAACTCAATCTTCTACCATGAACTCTTTGTGTCAATGGATTCGTTTGATCTAAAACTTGAGAGAATGGGTGTCAAAGAGGAATGAGACTAAGAACCAGATCGACTAAAGGCGTTGGCTTACAGCGAAACTAGGGCTGAAAGGATCTGAGTTGATGTTTGACTTACTAGATCGACTAAAAGGTTTCAAGTAAGGGAGCCAGAGATCTTGTTGCATCGGATCTAAAGGATCGGAATGACTCTGCTGCAGCAGAAGAGTTCTCGCAGAAGAAGCAGCGTTGGATGCTTCCTCAACAAGGAGCTCAATCTTCTTTCTTTGCAAGGGTCTCCCCCCTTTCTGCCAGATCTTTAGCAAGAAGGAGAAGAGGGGAAAGGTTGACTATAGGACGAGGGGGTAACAGAATAAGACAGAAGCAAAAGATAAAGGAGTGGCTGAGAAAAGGAACGAAGATGCGACTAGGAACTCAAAGTCGAGGTTCGAAGAAGATGCTCACAGGATTGGCAAGGATCTGATTGATGTGAGAAAGACGAGGGCAGGACGTTTAGCCTCTCCAGAAAGGGTATGTCCTCGGAGGCAGCAAAAACAATGGTCAAGGCCAGACGAGCACCCAATCCATTAAGATGATGATGGCTCCTTCGGGGGGGATTGTGGACCATCAAGCTCTGGGAATTGGCGGCAATATCTCAACTTATCATCAGATAAGGAAGGAGATTCCTCCCCCACAACACCTAGTCTGCTCGTGGTCATGGAAAGCCCGTCTTACTAACTTCCTCTAGCAGCTCCTTCTTTCAGACCTTGGTCAATCAGTTCCTTTGACTCATATTCATGTGCTGCGGATTCTCGAAAAGGATTCAATGCCATCCTCTTCTACTAGTGATTCATGTGCGAAAACAGCGGCATGTCCCTGAGACTAGTGCAATCCGGGCATCTCGGGATCAAACCGTTAGCAAGAAATCCCTCTCGCCAAGATACCGCAGTTCGGTCTCTGATACGATTCTAAGAATTTACCTGCCCATTAGCAACGTATGCTCAGTGATTATTGTATACGCAATAAGATAAGTCAAGTGCGCTAAAAGAGACCTCGTAGCTCGCAAAGTCAAGTCGATTGGGCATTCCTATGCTCCGCCCTCTTCTTCCAACCAATGCTTGCCATGGCCAGTGCGTCCTTGTTCTTATCTCCATAGAAAGCGAACCGCACTCCCCAATCCGGCCTTATGCCATTCATCAACTTCCTTTCTCCTTCGTCTATTCTCGATAGGTCTTGACGATCCTGGTCCGGGCATTGACTCATTGAGAGCTGAGTCAGAAGACTTAAGGATAGCACGTGAGATCAACTACTTAGATTAGAATACGCTACCATCTGTCTTCTCCCTCAAAGTAGAACGAGAAGACAGATAGTAGCGTAGGAGATCAGGGTGCAAAAGGTTGCTGGCGCAGCGCATTGGTGAGACCGAAGGGCATAACAAGGAAGTGCCCCGTACCGTAGCGAGGCGAGTGACACAGGTTGTCTTCGTTCCTTCCGCTATCTGCACTTGATAGTAGCCCGACCTCAAGTCCAGCTTGGTGAAGTATTTGATTTGGCATGGCTTAGTTGATCAAAGAGGTCCGCGATCAGCGGGATGGGGTACTTGTTGCGAACGGTCACCTTATTGAGAGCTCGGTAGTCTACACATAACCGCAAGCTCCCGTCTAGCTTCTTCTTGAATAGCACCGGTGCTCCGAACGGTGCTTTAGAAGTAGAAGGCTTGTTGTCTTGTTGTTTTGTAATCAAGAAATCTGAAGTAAAGTATTCTTTATTTAAAGGAATGCTAAAAATATTATAGAATAAGTATATTCTTCTTCTTATCGTTTGTGCCCAATACCTAGACTTCTTTTTTGACTTACCAATAGGAGCCGGCTAGATGAGTCTTCCCTCCAGTGTGTAACTAGAACTTTCCAGTAGCATTACCTCCTCGTGCCATTGTTCGAGTATTGAGAGCAAACAGTTTACCAGCCAAGCAAGAGTGTTTTTTTCAAGCTTTTGATAGCCGATAGACTGTCCACAGAGTGTACCGGAAGTTGGAGATAGACGAACTGCATTCAACTCACTGTACCGACTGGCTGTTCGATGGAATGAATGACTACAGAGAAGATGTACCGAAAGCATGAGACTCTCACTGCAATCGTCATATACGCAATTACATGATCCGTCAGCGCACACCACGGCCCTTGCCTCATCTACTTCATCTGAGGCGGATGAAGCTTAAAGCCAAAGCCGACGGGGTTAAGGGTGGAAAAAGATCAATATGGATAACGAACAGGCTTTTTCAGCCTGAAGGGAGGTGGGTGTCATTCGACCTCGTTACAACTGAACTCTTTTAAGCAAAAAGAGGTTCCGAAAGTAGGCATTTCATAAGCCGATTAGCTTATTTAGTTTGATCCCATCTCTAAAGAGAGGAGGAGAGATAAGGTAGTTGAATTCTCTTTGGTTTGACTATTAAGGTGCCGAGGACACTAGTAGTCAAACAAAATAATTGATAGAGGAAGATGAATGTGCAATGGAATTGCTATTGGATGGTTGTACTTTTACTGCTTCTTTTAGCTGCTCCGATATCGGCATCGGTAGCATTCACAGCGATTCTATCACTCTCACTTGCAGCCTAGTCTATTCCTCAAAGAGGATTAATCTAGGAATGAAGGACGAGCAGATTCAATAGCTGAGAAAGGATGGCAAGACAATCAATTCGGGAGACCTGTTATTTATTACGGAAAATAGACCGGCATCAGTGTCATTGGGACCTGCGGATATGCGAATATTTTTGTTTTAAAACCCCGATTCCAGTAGGGGGCAGATATTCTTTTGCCTACTTTTGATTTCTTTGGTGTCCTACCGCTCAACTGGAAAGGAAGCTATTAGCGGGCCGGAAGGGGACCACATCTCAATATACCCGGACAGGCGAATAAATAGAGAAGCGTCCAAGAGAAGAAAGATAGCTTCTTGCTCATTCAGGAAAGTGGGAAAGGATCCAAGAGGAAAGGAAGTCGGTTTTGCGGTGAGCCCCGCCCAGCGGAGACGACCAAGGTCTGGTAGCGCCGGTTCTTTAACATGCCCAGGTGATCCCTTCTGACTAAGTGACGAAAGCTTGAACTCGAGTGAAATCTTGTCAGAGTGAAGAAGGAATCGGAACTTCTTCTGTCTGCCCCAGGAGAACATCTGTTGACTTATCGACCAGAATTTGCAATTTATTAAATTTTCCTTGGCTCTCTTTAAGAAGACTAGTGTAGTCCACCCCAAAAAGGGCTCCACTTTAAGCTTAAAGTGAGCTATTTGGAAGCGATAAGCAGATTGATTGCTCGAAAGAGCCGTACCGGGACGAACTATTCCTTTACTGATTGGAATGATATTATCAAATAGAAATGATATTACTTTTCTTGCTTGCACCTACCAGAAAAGGGAGATGTGGTCTAGGTTTAGGTTGAGACGGGCCAGGCCAGCCCAAGCGGGGCCCATGGGCTTATGGCCGAAAAGGCTGGCTGGGTAGCAAACAGAGTGTGAGCCCAGTCGCTAAATTAGCCCCGTTAACATCCCAACCTACGCTCGCTGGGTTTTGATGCAAGGCCCTTTTCGATCCACTCTCACGTAGGTCCTCGTAAAAACATGCTCATGATCATCAGATGTGAGGGTTTGAAATTCAAAATAGGAATTGGGTTTGGGATCGATAGCACTGTTAAAAGTGAAAACTTCCTGCGCCTGCTAACAACCAGGGACGGAGACTGCCTTACTTGACTGGCTTGAGGAACAACAAAGGCTATGGGCGCGAATACATACATAAGGACCGAGTGACTCCCCCTAGGAGTTTGCTTGCTCACTAGAGATAGTGCAGGGGAACGTCTGTAGCGAAGCTATTGGGGGTGGGTTGAGCTATTCGAGTTGCGACGGTTTGCCACGCCGCTAGTCACGCTTTTGCTGGAAAGGCCTTATGCTGACACTAATAAAATTCCAGTTGGAAGTCTTTCCTCTTTAGCAGAAGCATAGCAGAGGAGCGAAGCCACTCGACTGTAAGGAGAGGAGATGGAAGGGGGTACAGCTTAAGAATCCGAAGGGTGAACTATTGAATACGACGGTAGGTCAGTTGGTACTACGTCGCTATAGCTTTGCTATTGGAAAAAGGAACTCACTTTATACAGAAATCGTGCCACTACAGATGACCGAAGAGAGGAACATCCATCGCCGCGAATCGCTTCCCATAAGGGAAAAAGTAAACCGCAGAAGTTGGGGAACTGGCCGTCGATGCAAACGCTACGAAGGAGGTGGTTGCCGGTCTATCGCCATCCGCTTAGCCTTTGTTTATTGGTAGAAGTTTCACAGCTCTCTCCTAGAAAGTTGTTTATATGTCTTACCCATGATTATTAAGGATAGGACCGGCATCAGATAGAAAGGGCTCGAGGTATATTCTATGCGGATGACATGAAACTAAAGTCCTGTGGGCGAGAGGGTCATGTGCCTGCATGCACTTAATAAGTTCTTTGAGAGAATCCGGTAATAGAAAATGAGGCTGAATCCACAGAAATGCGTATTCGGAGTGACAGCCGGTAAGCTGCTTGGGTTTTAGTCAGAGGGGTCTATAAGTTGACCCAGCTAAAGCTATCATGGAAATGCCACCACCAAGGACTGAAAAGGACGAGAGAGGCTTCCTTGGTCGCCTTCAGTACATCAGTCGGTTCATATCAAAATTTGCAATGACATGCGAGCCGACCTTCAAATCCCTACGGAAGGATTCAAATAAGAAATGGGATGCACAGTGCCAAGAGGCATTTGATAAGATCAAACGTGGCCCACCCATTTTGACAGCACCTCGCCCTGGGGTACGGTACCTATGATACTTTATCTTACCATCACAGACGCCGCCACTGGTGCCATGTTAGCCCAATTATACGAGGAAGAGAAGAAGCCTATCTACTATCTCAGTCGGAAATTGTTGGATAGTGAACTGAATTACTCAGTACTGGAGAAATCATGCGCTGCACTTGTTTGGACAGAAGCTCAGACACTACATGCTCTCCCATTCGGTCAAACTGATTTCCTGCATGAATCCCCTTAAGTACTTGTTTTAAAAACCAGCTTTGTCAAACAGGACCGCTAAGTGGCTGATGATGCTGTCCGAATTCGAGATTGCATATGTCGTGCCTAAAGCTGTTAAGGGACAAGCCATAGCTGACCACCTATCAGACCTTTTGAGTATGAAGAAGATTGGAAGAACGAGTTTCCAGATGAGTTAGTAATGGGGACCGATGTGGAACAGCCGAGATGGGAACTTTTTGTTTATGGTATCGCCAACAAAAGGGGATATTCCGCCCGGATCATCAGTCAAATCCAAGGGAAGTATAGGACCCGTGATCTGAAGTTACAACAGACAGTATCATAAATCTGGAGTGCGTGGTATCCCGATTTGAAGATGTTGAGTTCCACTACCTCCCACGAGAGAGAAATTCTTTTTCCGATGCTATACCTACCCTAGCCTAGCCTCTATGGTGGATATGCCGTCGGACGCTGATTTGCTTGATAGTGCAAAAGAGAGAAATACCAACTGACTCTTGATCTAACGGCAGAATAAGGTAATCCTGTTCCGTCGTACTTTGACATAAAGAAGTATTGAACCGTCCACTCTATATGCCCGCCATTAGTTTGGATAAGCTTCTCTTCGAATTCACTATACCCATACCCGGCTCCGCACTATGGATTCGCCACCAACTCAGTCGATCTAGTAGCGACCCAATGGTTGTCGTCTCTCCCAGTCGCACTAACTCTTTCTTTTTCTGACTCGACTCACGGGAAGCTCGTAGCACGCCCTCCCTCCGGTCTAGTCTCCTTCCTTTCTAGTCTATCTCCCTCCCGAAGGTAGCCGCCTGAGCTAAACGATGGAGAACAAAGGGCTCCATAGCTGCCCAACCAATTCTTCTCGCTTTGCATCTTCGCCGGTTTCAGCCCTTCAAGTTGGAATTCCCGATCATTGGGATGAGTTATGAACCCCCTGTAGTCAGCTTTCATCCGAAGGCCTTTTCACGATGGCCAAAGGCTGAGTCTTGAATTCAGGAAGCACCGATTCGAACTCATCAGATGATGGAAGTGGTGGTTGAGTCGTCTTCGGTAGGCTCTGCACCATCTCATGACCACCTTGGGACAATTCCAACTTCTCCCCATATTAGATTGATTTGCCTTTCAATCGCAAGAATAGCTCTTCCAGTGTAGTGTGCCTAAGGAGTTTTTTGGTTTGAATGCATTTCCTTCTTTTATTCTATAGTGGTTGCTACTGCCCATGTCGATGAAAAGTGACATTCCAATCATCTACCGATCCGATGGTCGAGCCTTCAGGCTTCTTCCTTTTTTGCCTCTTTCAATAAGGCAGTTTAAACTGATTAAGTTTAAGCGGAAAATGATTTATTTCGCTGTCCGACCCCGGCACTCATAGCATAGTACCTATGGTCTTTGAGCGGCCCAATGCTCATTCACTTATTGGGTCAGCATTTGAACTCGTTGGCTAAGCCCTTTCAGCTTCGTACCTGACGGCAAGATACTCTTTGTCCTCCGCTGATGTTCTCCCTTATCCATTGAGCTAGGCACTTCTATGAGTAGCGGGAGCGGTACTATGAATATATCAATCCAATCTACCGTGATCCCTTCGTCCACTCAATCCCCGGAAGCTGAATGAAGTGAGGGTGAATTCGTTCCCTTTACCCCCGCTACCATTTCTTCTTGTCTGAAATCGGCCGTCAATGACAGATCGGAACATGGCGACGTATATCAAGAATAAGATCCCCGCTCGAGGGAAATTCTTCTTTAAATACACACCAATGCCACCTTCGACAGTGAAAGCGGAACCAGGGAAAGCAAAGCGAAAGCGACTACGTACGAAATACAGATCTCATCACATTGTCGTAACCCTCCTTTTCCCACCTCTTCGCCTCGAGTCTTATAGTACGAAAAGGCTTTGCTGCTCTTCTTCTTTCTGAAAGATAGCTATTCTCCGCCTCTCGAAAGAGGCTACGTACCTGTTAAAAAAACCAAGGGCTTTCACTTCTTGTCTACAGCAGTTCAAGTACGAGAGAATGAATTCCTCTAGCTAAGTTCCCTGTCGAGAGGGAAGAGAGGAGAAGTGACTTCGGGACTTAAGTTAAGGTAGTTCAGCTCAGGTCATAATAGAGTGTTTAACAGCAACCAGATAAGAACCCAGAGCCCGTGAAGTCTGAAAAAAGTGAGAAAGAAGGACCTCAAAGCCCTTGTACATCACTGTGCGCATGGATGGTTGCCCAGTTTCAAGAGTGCTTGTGGATAACGGCACTGCCCTAAATGTGATGCCCATCACCATGCTGATGGGTAAGACTGAGGAATTCTACCAAAAATGTAAGTATGTTATGTCCGCTTTCGCAGGAATAAACGAAGAAAAAGCGTTAAATTCAACATCTTATTTATGTTATGAGGTGCAGTTAGAAGCAAGTGGGCTTTGAAGCTGGTGTCTTTACTTATGTCATTAGAGAGGTTTAAGTTAGTCTGCTGCTCGCTTCGTCTTCGTACTGCTCCTTGCTTTTCATCCTTTAGTTTCTCTCTTGCTACCTTTCCCTCTCCTGCACCTGGGACTCTATTTACTGCGCTTTGATCTGCCGATGATGATTTAGCCAAGTGCTTTGCTCCCACTTCTGAAGCTAGGGACCTAACCTCTGCCTTGAATACCCTGCTTGTCTTTGGTGTACACCACTTTACTGAAAGCGAATAGTGCGCTACGCACCTTCGACGCTGGGGAAGGCAAGTAACTGATTGCCCTAAGGCGGAAAATGGCAATTCTCCCATAAATAAAATAAGAACAGCAGGTTGAAATAGGGGATTAGCAAGTGAATCAGAATACGCTCTTTTGCGCAAGAACACGCTGTTGTGAAAGTGAAAAGAACTCGATTCTTTGAAAGAATAACAATTCTCCGGCGAACCCGCGCACAGAGAAGGAAGAAGGATTTCGACTGTAAGGAGAGGAGATGGAACGAAAGAGAGAGGGCCGTTGGCACTATCGGAATAGACGAAAGAAGGACGTTAAGCTGCTAGTGATAGAGATGAAATATCTACTGCGAGAGGAAGCGCGCTCTTGGAGGAAGAACAATAAGGGCTGGTGCCCTAATATGCATTGGATGACAGAGTGAGGGAGAAAAGGCAAAGGAAGGAGAATAGGAAGATATCCCACGGACAGTGAATCCAATCAAGGGGAAGGGAATGAGCTGGTGCAGAAAATGCCCTAGAGCTATTTCATCTGTTACCATTCTTGCTGGAATAAGCGAAGCGTACTGAATACCTAAGCGCTCGCTGTTCTTGTTCGAGAATCCACTGCGATGCAATTGAATCAATGGTTTTAAGATACCCACGAGCACAGAATAGTTTATGTGGCATTACCCGGGTCACTATAAATTGAATATAAGAAGAAAGTTAGTCAAAGCCCATAAGATAAGAGAAGAAAGATCGTAGCGTAGAAAAGAAAGGATAAATCGTTTTTCTTCTCTATGATATTTGTAGTTTTTTTAGAGGCGTGATCTATTCTATATACGATGATAGCACCAATGATAGAAGCAGAGGAAAGGAGCTAATCATTATACGGCGAGACTTTGCGAACAGATCTTCATGGAGGGAGAATCACTACTCGACGAGTTAAGCGAGACAAGGCCAGCCCTAGGAGTCCCCAGAAGATAGAGGCAAGAAAATCCGCTATTCTGCCTTTGCGCGGGCTGATCACTCGCGGCACACTTTCTATATCAACGATGATGTAAATGCGCGCAGATCGGTTGTCGCAGAGGAGGAGGATGATAAACCTTTAGCAGTCCCAGTTTCTCTCTTTCAAGAGAGTTGTTCTGTACCACTAAGAGTCCCGGTGTTAAGTTTAGTAAAAGTTGTAAGAGTAAGAGTTGTAAGGGTGTCCCGCTTACTAGTTCCCCTAGTACTGTAGAGTCTAAAGTTCTCAAGTCTCAGGCTAAGCTATAGATCTTTTTCTAGTAGGACTCATAGGTAATTTATTGATATCTTGGGCAAGGGAAGGGCTATAGCTATTACGGCGGGATCAGGCAAGTGTTTTGATCAAGCAAGCCCGTATCCAGTTTCCGGATTAGAGGTCAAACCCTGCTTTTTCTTCGTCTAATTACTATTACTGACTTTTTCCTTCCAGTGCTAATAAGTTTAGCATCTTTACCCGTTAATAACGAAGAGAGCCCTTTTCTTTGAATCTATAACAGATAAAAGACTCTTTTTACTGATCTGGCAGGTCTGATTCAGGAGAATCGAAGCATCCTACTTCACTGTAAATGCCGCTACGGATTCCTTCCAACGAGCGTCAGGTCATACTGAGTGACTTCTCTTTTCCCGCCCGGGACAGGTACTCCTACAGCTTGCCTGGGACTGGGTATGAATCCTATCTCTCGACGAAATGCTTTAATAAGAGCTCCTCAAAAGGGGATAACCTTTTCTTCAACTAAGGAACAGGCCAGAAGACCTACGCTTCTTCCTCCTAGCTAGATTCTCTGCATCCCGTCCTTCCAATGTCCCTCGCGGTGGAGCTCTCTTTGCTAGCTTGATTGCTGGCTCGTTGTCTACATCCTTGACTACATCCTGAGTGCCACCAGCCTGCCTTGAATCATTTTTAAAAGAAAGGAAGAATTTTTCTTTCTTTTTCTTCGAAACCTGTACTGTGCCTATTCACTCTTCCTAAGGCTATCGAGAAGGGATTGATTCGATTCACAGACAGCTTTCCTTCTTGTCCACGCTTTGACTTGCCTTAATGATTGGTCCCCGTAGACAGGTATTGCTATCTTCAAAGGTAGAAGAAGGTTAAGGAAGAGCAATGCTTACCTTACCATACAATAGTCGATTGGCCCATTGGAGCTACGACTGATGTAGTCTTGGGATTCTTAGATCTCCAAATCAAGGTCAAACCCCGCTGAAGCACTGGAAAAATGTTGACCACGAGTTCTAGCGCTTTTCAAAAACCATTTGCTTGCAACGCCTTGAGTGGACAGGTAAAAGAGTACGCCCACTAGATCCTTAAAACTATTAGGAAACTACACTGAACACTAACAAAATATAGACAAAGAAAGGTAGAAGCAATAAATCAAAGATAAGTAGAACAAGGTGAAACTGGGCTAGCCTTCATCCTAGCTACCCTCTTGATTATTATACGATACCGCTGGCCTCAACAACTTCTTCTTTTCAACCTCCCCCAGGGAAGTCAGTAAGGTAGCAGGAATAGATCTACTAGGCCTTGAGTCGGGTTTGAACTCCTCTCCTCTCACTACTCTCTTTGGTTCTGCCGGCCGGAGAAATGAAACTGCAAACTCTCCTCGGTCTCGTAGATTGCTTGATTTAAACAAGTGACTTCACTCTCTTATCTTTCATCTGTGAGATAATGTGTCTAATTCACTCTCGGATCTCACTCTCTTTTATTTATTTTAGAACAATATGGTCATACATACTTGTTTAGTTTAGCATTGGTATGGGCATCGCGTCAATGTTTACACTATTTCCTAGACCATTCCGCCAGCACGAATGGATCCCCTATCTGTTTGAGAAAGCTGTCGTACCTTGTAAAAAACTTGCTTTCCTGGTAATTGATCTTTGCGATCCCTTTTCTTACTTAGCTTCTCAAAAAAGGCGAAGGAGGACTTCGCTAGTTGAAGTTTAAAAAGAAGAGGGAACTGAAATCCTTAGGTGCACCCCCTCAAATAGGGGTGAGTGCCTTATGAAACCACCGCAATCCATTGGTTTTTCTTCCCACTTCAAAAGACTTTTTCTCTTCGCGGGAACGTCGTTGGGAGGTAGATCCCTAGTCTCACAGGGAGGACTTGTTTTCTTTCCTTCTTCGATTCCTTTCAAGCTTTCTCAAGGCAATCCCTTCGCTACCTCAAAGACTGGTACTCATGGAAGGCAAGAAAGAGTAACCGACCAAAAGGAGTGAAGCTTGAGGGTCCACTCGATTCATTGATCTATCGCTTTTCCCCTCAGCTATCTCATTGTTGAACCTACCGTAGTCCCATCTAGCTACAAAGAACAAAAGCAAGCCTCCATCAATGAAGTCCTGTATTGTATTGCGTGGCGGGAGGCTACACAGTCAGCTGGGGCGTGACTATTAATCCTTAGACTTTCATTTGACCCTATGTCAATACTGTCTTGAAATAAGCAATTTTTTTAATAAAAAGCATAATGTACAACAAGTGGTCCGGCCTAGTCCTCAGAGTCAGTAGTCGATGTAGGAAAGATTGAAGTATGATAAGTGGTCCATTCCGTAACCAATTCAAGCCCTACTTTAGCCTGACATTACGTCTAGCAGTCCACCTCTCTTCCAGCTTTGCAATTGCCCTTTGCTTTAGCTTTAGACTTTTCAAATCCTCAGCAAGTACTCTTCGCTTCGCACCTTGAGCGATTGAAGTTGCTCCCGGGTCACGAAGGATGGATGTCAAACCTCCTTCTTGTCTTGTGTTCTATTCCTCAGTTGGTAAGGAGATCGCGGCTATCTTCTTTATTTTGTAGGACCCTCGGCCTTCGATTCGGCCTATCCCCTTTGAAGGCGAAGGAAGATTGTTCCGGATCTATGCCCATACCCCTATCGCTTGCTTAAGTCAGTCGTAGGATTGCTTCTTTCTTTCCGACTTGGTGCTTTCAGTCCTGTCGAAATTCTTTTTTTCCTTGGTTTGTGTAAGCCAAGTGAAAATGGAGAGCGTTTTTCACTGATTTGATTGGTGGATCGGTCAAGGTGGGCTAGGTCTTTGTTGATAGAAAGCGCCCTGTAGAGTTTCACGGGTCTATCTCGCTGCCATATTGTCGGGCAGGGTCTCCCACTCGTTCTAGGATCCTTCCTTGAATTAACTCGTTCTGGGCTACTTTAATAGTTGTTCACATGACTCCCTGATCGCGATGCGCGGACTTTGCTTTTCTAACGATTGGAATCGATCGAACTAGAAAGTGAAATTTGAAAGCGGAGAGCTCCTCCAGTCCAGTCCTTCGAGTACGTGATTTGTGTGAATCTCAACCAACCCGGCTCGCTTCCTTTATTGTCCCTCTTGCCATTCCAATCAATATCAATAAATCTCTCCAAAAAAGGCATGGCACGCTAGAGATGATTGAACGACAGGACCGGTATAGATAGATGATCCGCGGCGGAGAGGTATCTATATCTATATCTATATCTATATCTATATTCCACTACCACTATGGGATGAACGAGAAAAGACGAGCACGACGGAAGTGGCTATCCATACAAATCGATTTACGGATCTATATGCTCCGATTGGGTCAAGATGCGGGAGGACTTCACTGGCAAAGATTGAGGTGAGGGTCGCCCGCCTCGTACTTCTATTAAGGGAAGCATTCCTTCCTCTCGCTATTCTAGAGAACAAACTACTGGCTTCTTCCGTTCTCCAGCCTGGTTTGACCCACTTATTTAGCTACCGAGCTCCAACCCCCTAATATGACATTGAACTGACTTACTTGCTTAACGTGTCTGTCTGGAAAGCCAAAGACTAAGATAGGTGCTTCCCGTACGGAGCCCTCAAGAGAGCAGTTGCTTGTTCGCCAAGAATCAGCCTCACTCTCCTAAGACTTAGCAAACTCGAATGAAAGGTCATGGGATCGCTTAATTCGTCGATCATGTATCTAACTCAACCCCTTCCCCTTTCGTCGGTCCGACCGACGATCCAGTTTCACTTCAATGATAGGAATCCTCGATTCGCATTCCCTACTTGGCTGATCGAGAAAGCTTTCTCAATCTTAGACCCACTTCATTCCTCTTCCGAGCTGCTTCACACCTCTCGCAATGCTTTACACACACCTTATGAAACTGGCACGTACGTTACGTGGCTTATAGAGTCCTAAAAAGAGTACTCTTAATGGCTAGTTCGTCGAGTAGGAGTCTAATCACTCTCGAGGCCAATGTATCGGAGTTTCGTAACAATGATGCAACTTATTTGTATAGTTATTCCTCATGAAGGTAAACTTCAAAAGTAGGCCTTTTATCCCGGGGTTGATCAACTAGTAGTGGCACTACCCTACCTTCTCCAGATGGTTGCGCAGAGTAAGACCCACAAGAGATGGTATCGTTATGACATTTCTTATTCTATGTTATATCCAACTACACCTGAGATCGACCAAGCAACGGAAACGGAACCTTTCGCGAGAGAGAAGAGTCATATATCATAGAAAAATAATACGTCTAAGCGGAACAACTAATCGAGGCCAATATGCTTTATGCCACAAGCAAGCAAATACCACCCTATGAAATTAGGCATGGAACAGAGCCACTAAGTTCGGGGAGTGCCGAAGGAAGCTTCTCGGGTTGAGAGAGGCCCCATTGTGAGAGGGGGTTTTTCAAAGCTCGAAGTGTTCACTATGCCCCTTCCCTGGAGTTCTCCTATGAAATAGGGGCTTTATGCCTTCACGCCTGCCTTAGCTTCGTCATACCGACCAGACCCTATTATGGTTTCATTTCTTTCCTACAGCCAGGAAGAACTATTAATTAGAAGAAGTGGGAGAGGCTACTAGCTAATGGGTGGGCTCTAGTCTTACTCGTGAAACAAGTCATTCATGCAAACAAGATAGTATTGGCGGCTGGGGCACTAACCTCAACATCAACAATATGCTCCTTCGACCTATCCTTATCCAGGTCGATTAGGAACGTATTATTTCTCGCCAACGAAAAGGTCAAGTACGATGAGGGGACAGCTTCAAGTAGTTTGATACGCTGGTCCAGCTCCAGTTGCCCAGGGAAGAAAAGAAGACATTAAGCCGGTGAAGCAGCTACCCTCTTTCTCGTATCAAAATAAAAAACCACAAACAAAAGGCGCTGAGCCGGTTCCAATCGTTTGGCCAAGTCCCCGTTGCAGTCCCACCAGTTCAAGTGGTTGGTCCAGTGAAGAAAGAAGCGGGTAAAAAAAAGGGCTAAGAAATTCCCTTGGATCCTTTGCATGGCGAGTGGAGAAGCAAGCTGTAACGAATGAGAATCCGGTAGTCGATTCCGTATTCATTGATCCGGAACAACAGGTCATGATGCGAACATCTCTCTACTACTTAATTAACAACAGGTCGAACTCAATAAATATAGGGGAAAGTGAACGGGGTATAGGCTTAGTTCTCAATTGATTCAATAAATTCTTTTGGAGTCTTTCTTGATTCCTTCTGAAGTGCTAAGGAATGGGATTTCTCCATGTAAAGGCAAGCTGACAAATAGATTGATGTACCCAGTGGGATCAGGATGGTCGTAGATCATCGGTGAATGGTCTTTCTCGAGTAGAGATTCCTACGAATGCCTCCTAAAGGGCGGCTTTAAGCGGAAGCATCGAAATTGCTCGTTCAGACAGAGATGTATGTGTCAAAGTATACCTGCAAGGGTCGGGCACCAGAGTGAAATTACTAGTATGAATAACCGGCGTACTGGACATCTGAGAAAGAAAAAGGATTGATCTTGCTGCTCATGGATAGGGAAAGAATACTCAACAATTTACTCTACAAGAACGACTTATCCCAGGGCTCTGGCCCATCCCAGCGGAGCCCAGAAGGGCAATGGAGGGCCTTTTATGACCAGTCACCAACAGCTTTTGAGCCGGGCCGATGATCGTTTTTTTCAAAAAAAAAATTGATTGAGGAATCTCCGGGTTCACTCCCCCACTAACGGACTTTACTGGCTTGAAACTTTCAGTTCTCTTACTCGACTATAGGGCTTTCCCTCACATCCTACTCTTCATTATAGAAGAGAAGGTTCTTTCTGTCCAATACGGGGGAATCAGCTTCATTCAATGCCAGCATCTCTCTCAGCTGCAAGAAGATCAACTGCATCATTGCTGCCAAGCTCCAACTCTGCTTTTAGCTTTAGTCGGCTGAGCGACTCTCCTCCTGGAGTTCGGAATCGGCAAGAGAGAAAGAGAAGAGGTATTTAACAGCAAGGAAGTGGAAGAAATCCCGTTTGCTACAGGATTCTTTCGATCTGGTAAACCCCTTTTGACTAAAAAGTCAAATCTCAGTTTTCAACCCCAATACTTGCTACTTCAGCAGAGGCATCTTCCTGGCTTAGAAAAGATCCGCTAGAGATTCCCTCTGACTCCTAGTCGAGATCTTCTCTTTCTCCTATCCCGGTAGACGGGCGAGCATCTAAGAAGTGAGTTTTAAAGAGAAGGAGTACCGCTCAAGCTTCAACTCCGCTCCTTTCCTCAGTTCGTCTTAGTACCCTTTAATGAATGGGAAGAGGAAGTGGTTTTTATCCCTACCCAACCTTACCTAAGTAAGGTCAAGCAGTTTGCAACTCCGATCCCTAAAGGTCAGTTTGAAACTCCCGGTCTAACAGCGTATTGTCCCATCTCCTAGCTCAAACTAAGAGCAGTTTGGAATTCAACAACCTCCCTCCTATTCCTATGGGTCGAGTGAGCTCTTGCTTCTCCGCTTCGAGTAGCCGACTCGACCTTTCTTATTTCTTACCAGATATTGGATTACCTTTCAAAAGATGCCGAGCCAAGATCAGGTGATTTAATTCCTCTAGTTAGGCATAGTCCGAATTAGCTCGTCAGTGGTAGAAGCTGGTTCATCGGCTTAAGCCAGTCAATCTATCCAGATACCCTACGCCTCCTATAATAGATTCAGCTCCAGCTGCGCTTTGCTGATTTCTTTCTCAATCCTGAATCCGAACTTGCAACGGCACATCACGAAAGACGCTAGATCAGTATCTATTCAATTCGGACTTCATGCTCACTTCAGAAATGAAGCTAATAAGGCCTAAAGCTGAGCGACGAGTCCACTGGCATGAGAATCAAGCGAAGTAGAGCGATAAGCACACTATCGATTGATCCAAAGAAGCTTAACGACAACTTCCATTCCTGGCCCAGAAGGAAAGAGACGAAAGCAATCCCTTGTTCCATCAAAGGAAGCTAATGGGCCGCCCTTAGAAAACCATGAATCTTGACCCTAGTGAAGGTTGTCGATGAGAGGATGGTCTCCCACCAAAGGATAGAGTAATTGTATATGACGCTCTATCTGTATTGGATGGATGCCTTAGCTGTGGGATAGAAGGCTTTTCTTTCAAGTCTTCTTTTCTTTGATCGCCTAAGTCCTTGACTTGAACACTTCGCTGAAATCATGTATAAGAGGTCATCCCTTAGTGGACTGATTCTACCTTGTACTGGGATGAAACAAAGAGGTTGGCTAAGCCTAAGCCACTATGGTATGGGGGTTTGATAGAACTCGAGAAGGTTTCTCTGAAAAAGAAGATTATGTCTAGCTAGGGGCGCTATGCTATAAGCGTATGGCTTTTTTAAATAGGAAAAGAAAGCCTCTACTTTAAGTCGAGTCAACTCTTGCAACCCTTCCTTTAAATAGATAGATCCCCCTTTAGGACTCTTCTTAGGGAGTAGGAAGTTACCTAGTCCTTTGAGCTCGGGCTCCAACAAGAGTTCGAGCATTAAAAGCGGAGGTAGGACTGGTCTGGGTATGAATCCTTTCCTAGAGTGATTCGTTCGCCAGCAAGGTTTGAAGAAGAAGTTCAATTTCATTTTTCAATTTGATTTTCATAATTAGATTCTAAATAAATCAGAAGAGTTGGGATTGAGCTTTCACTGTTCTCAAGGTAGCGTCTCGGTCTTCTGGAAATGGAAAGGTAGTTCTGTGAGCCAATTCAGTGAGCCGAGGGTGAGAAGAAGCTCCTCATCTGAGCTAGAAAGATCTTAATAGAATACAGATCTAGGCTAGGACGAAATCCCACTTTCTTGTCTTGATGTAGTTCCTCCGACTTGAATCCAGATTGCTGCCCACCTTTAGCGAAAAAGGGTACTATGGTCATGATGGATGGGAATGACACTTTCATAGCACTATGTGAACGCGGAATGACACTTTCATAGATTGGCGAATGTTATGAATGGGTTCAGTCTTTATCACTCATCTTTCTATCGAAATGCTTGAATCATAGCCCCGGCAAGTCGTTCCTTTAGCACGATTTGTATTATCCTCTCATTTTATGAAGGGTGTTGTTCAACAACCAGTTGTTAACAGATAAAACATACTAGGAATGGGGATGTTCATCTTACCGGACCGCTATTCAAGACTAAAGATAGGGTCCATAGAAAGTAAGGTAGACCTAAAAACGATATTTCTTTCTTTGCTGTTCGTGATCATGTCTCTTCTTTTTCGTCTCTTACCTCTTTCTGATCTACGACCTGCTAGCGAAGTAAATCGCTGTGATTAGCATTCCAAGAAGTAGGAATCCTGGACTTTCTCCCTATCCCTCCATCTCTTAGTTTTTCTGCCGGAATCCTACTTTCTCAATCAATCTGTCGTAAGGGCTTGGTATGCTGCTCATCAAGACTTTATCATAAAGATGAAACACTTGGTATGATATTGTATGTGGTAAAGACTTTCTTTGCCTATGATCAGACCTGGCATGGTATAATCTACTCATAGAGGCTGATCATAGGCATAGATCTAGCTCTAGCTTCTCTCCTTCATTTTCCGAGTCATATAGGAAGATCTCTATTGAGACCGGTGTCCCATAACGCATCCCTCCTTGCCACTCTATCTATAGCTATAGCTTGTCCGTCCGGAATAGGGCGGCTTATTCCATTTTTGATTCTCTTCCTGCGCCTTGCCTGATTCTAGCATCTCTCATCTCTATTGCCTAAGAGTCTAACAAGGTGGACGCCTGATTGCTCAAGTCAGTGTGGATTCAATATCCCAAGCCCGACCCGCTACCAATGGTCCGGCTAGGAGCCCCAACAACCAGACCTCTCGCCCCAAGAAGACCAAGAAGGTCAAGAAGTCCAAGAAGACCAAGACCCAGGCCGTCCCTGCTAACAGGCCTACCACCCGCAAGTGGCCTAGGAATGGACTCCAGCTCTCTAACGGTTGGCAAGAGCTTATTTCACACCAGTCGACTCATTGCCTTCCAGGAGTCGACTTCACAATTCAAGGCCATCAGGCTGGCCAACCAATTCGCACCATTGTCCCAGCTCACGTGTTCTCAGAAGAAGGAGCTGGACCGTGCTTTGAAGGCACCAGTACCAAAGTCAAAGCCACAAGGAGGACGCTCTACAGAGAGGTACCACCCACAGAGGAGAAGGACCAGTACTGAAAAGGTCCAGGCTTACACCATCCCCACTGTCCTCTTCGGACTCTGAAGAGGAGAACGTGCAGCCGACTCGCCCTTACACCGGGATGACGACTAGAGCCCGGGCCCGTGCTATGGACACGCCCCCGGCTTTCATGTCTCTACCTTACACTCCAAAGAGGCGAGCTCCAAACCCAACGCCTCTAACGGTCGGACCAGTAGTCAGTGCTTGTATGACTGAGACAAGCGCAGTTCAATCCCTGGAGGAGCTGTTCAGGAAGGTAGCGGAAATGCAGGGGTCGCATGGCAGGAGCGGCTGAGAACAGAAAATCCGCAACTCAGAGCTACACTCCCGAATCAAAGTATCAACCATTCTGGTTCAGAAGGCGAGCCTCCCCTTCTCAACCACAAAACGGAGTCTTCCGTTCCTGCACCACTACAACAGCCTCAGGTGGTCGTGCCGCCTCCAACATCGACTACAACACCCCAGTCCACCATCAGACCTCAACAGGAATTTGAAGGGTGGATGAATGAATGGATGCGCCGGCAGACATTCCCGGCCACGCTCCTCACAGCTCATCACAGACCCTACCCTCCGGAGGTCGAAGCTGAAGACCCATTCATACCTAGAAATTTCAAGATGCCGAATTTCGAGCTAAGCTAAGCGCAGCCGCATGAGCACCTCGTCCATTTTACCCTCACCCTAGGGAATCTTGCCCACACTACTGCCTCAGGTTGTTCGGCTCGTCACTAAATCTTGCCGGAGATGCATTTCAGTGGTACTTGGCCATACCATCTGGTTCAGTCAAGTCGTGGCCGCAAAGGCTTTTTGTCGGACGTCATAACTCATAGAGACGTTACGATAGCCGATCTCTCCAATATCCCACAGAAGCCTAATGAGTCCATCCAGGACTACATTCAGAGATGGCGCCTGGAATCAAACAAGTGCAGGGCGCATCTCCCTGAAGACGAACAAGTCAGGCTCTGCCGAAATGGGATCAAGCCGGACATCAACCTGCTTTTGAGCGAAAGAATCAACACCTTCAGGGATTTGGCAACAGAGGCCTGCACTCATTTTTGGGAACGCCTCTTAGCCCTGCCAGGCTGAACGGTCCAAGCAGAAGGAGTCAACCCCCAAACCAAAGAAATATCGGAAGACTACTTCGGCAAATGCAACTGAAATCAAAGTGGAAAGTTCTAAGCCGGCTTCTCAATCCAATGAAACTTGAAGCAGGCCGAGGCCCAGGAATCCACCAAGGCAATTCAGCTTTCAGGAGTCAGAAATCCTGAACATTTTTCAAATGTTGTAAGATAATTCCTTAGGCAAAATCACTTTGTTTTATTGCAAGACCAATGAACCGCCATTATCATCGGATGGTGCAGCATCCATTCCTGCAAGTGCTATACTTTGAAGCACTATATTCAGGACTGCATCGACAATGGAACGGTCCGCGGTCTGAACTTATACTTAGCCTCTACAAACCATGTCACCACAAGGTTGGCCACTCCTCAGTGCCCGCCTTTCGGTCGAAAGAATCCACTTTTCAAAGATGATAAGTCAAAGGGTCCGGTGTTTCAGAGATAGACCCTGCAAGACACTACTCCTTCGCATAAGAGAATTCGAGATCGTAGAAGGAAGCGACTGTACCGACAGAGAAGAAGCATCCTCAACAACGAGTTCTTCTCTTATACTCCGAGATGGCGACGGCTACCTTCTCGGATTCAACCTTTCATCATGGAAGAATATCTCCGACCCTTGGCAATGTTGGCTGAATCCCTTTTTCGAAAGGATGAAGGTACCTGCATTGAAGAGAGCTCATGTCAAACCAAACGGTCGAGACCAAAGCTGGGGGCAAACCCCGAGTTCCCCATCCAGCCAGCCAGACACCGACGAATTCTTCTGGTAGTATAGCAACCTGACGCGTTGCGGTGGACGCTAGTGTATAGCGCGTTGCGGCGAAAGAAATATGTTAAGTATAGCAACGCAACCTGACGCGTTGCGGCTATCGCCTTCACTTGCTCACTTGCTGCCTCCACTTGCTCCGGAACTTGCTCACTTGCTCCCCCAAGGTCAGATAAGATTGGCGAAACCAGTAATCCACAGAAGAACATGACCGAGGGGCAGTCCTCGCGACACGAGGAGATACGCCAATCTGAAGATGATCAAGTAGCTTTACTAAACTAATAGGGCGGAGGGATCTTCAACAGACTCTCTCTCAGTTGAATGAAGAAAGTCAAATGCAGCAAAAAGGGATTGTCGCCCCATACCCCTTTACATGGAAACAGTGGCCTTTCCTCCCAAGTTCAAACAACCCAACCTGCAGTCTTTTGACGGGAGAGCCTGGGCAGCATCTTTATCATTTTAAGGCATTGACTGGGGGCATTGCCGGAAACGACGCTTTGATGATACGTCCTTTCGTGAGTCTTGATGCGACTTCAGTGCAGTAGACTGCTTCGTCAGGCAATTCTTCTTGCAATTTCGTAGAGGCCAAAAAATCTGCATCTGCCCCTTTCACGGCCTTTTGTGGTACGAATATTATGTCACAGTATGACATAGAGAGCTGACCATTTAGCGAGTCGGGCGTTCAGTGAACCTGCTTTGGTCACAAGGATCTGAAAAGGGTTGACTCCTGACACCAGGTATATTCATTAGGTAATGTCGCATCTTATGTGCTGCGAACATGAGAGCAAGGCATTTCTTTTGAACTGGTTATACCGGTGTTCTGCGGCAGTAAGTGAAGGCAGTCGGGAGCCCATAGATGATCGAAGCCCAAAAAGAAAGGTTGCTTGCAAGAGACTGGATGATGCTTTCGAGCAAGATGAATCTGCCTTTCTTCGGGGTGAACTAGACGAACGGTAGAGTCAAAAAAGTATCCCTTCTAGATGACCATTCTTCCTCCAGCTAAATCCTAACCCTAGGGAAATCCCGGTAAGGTGAAATACCGTGGCATGCCTTATATAAGACTGTAAGCGCACCTGTCATTAAGTATGTCAGTTCCTTCCCCGTAGCTTGGGACTGCCTAATCTGATCCTACACAAGGACGGATGAGTCTTCTACCGGCTCAGGCCTACCCGCCGACTCCATTCGCAAGTGAAATCCGTCCCACTGCTCTCAGCTCTCCTAGCGTCGAATCTAAAGCAGCTCTTTCTGTGGCATTTGTCCTGCAACCTTCCCTATCGTATGACAGCTAACCTACTTGGTTATGGACGTCGGCTCTAAAGCACTCTCTCACCCAGCTTGGTTCCCTCTTCGGCCTAAAAGAAAGCCGGCTGGCTGGCAACAAAAGAGATTCCCTTA
>JAVXUL010000017.1:1511888-1546317 GCA_035590515.1 Trichilia minutiflora | reverse complement strand
GGAACAAACCCCACACGCTGCCACCATGGGAGAGTCGGGGATGTACGCCTGCCTTCGAAAGCTCCATTCCTCTTTCCCAGGATTCTGGAACCATTCCTTGAATGATTGAAAATCACGAGTCGAATTTCTCTCTACCTATTCGACTATCAAGCTCTTGACACCCCTCCTCCTCTTTTGGTAGCTTCGCTCTCCTCCTTCGACTAAGGCCCGGAAAGACAAAGATTGAAATCGAAACCTACTATGGGCTTGAAAGAGATTGATCGCAAGCAAAAGAAACCTTCAAACTCGCATTCGCATCTTGGTTGTTCCTCACTAAACATCGAGGGTTCAGGTGAAAGTGAAGGTTCGGATCGGACTGACGTCTCGGCCTACGTCTCTTCAGGTCCGGCTTTCATTAAAGGGCTTCCTTGAAAGTACTTTTAGGATACCGCTTGAATAAGGATAATCGGATTGTATTTTTCTAGCTTCACTTTTGATAGGCCTACATCTCGCCTGGAACTACCGGAACTTAGACGTACCGCTCACCGCAAAGAAGAGTTTCTGTACTACCTATTTATCCATAAAGGCTTGAGCGCATCGCTTTCCCGCTTGAAAGTCACCCTCGACTTCCAGCTGCCCCGCTAACCGAAACTTACTTTCACTAGCGCTTGACGGTGCGAACTGAACTAAAACTCTCTTTACGGTCTGCGGCACCTGCCGTGGGCTCTAGTTACTACTGACCGCTAACCAAACGGAAAGAAGGGAGACTTTTTGAAATCCCAAGCGAGTAGAACGAACTGCTTACCGCAAATCCCACACGAGTAGAACGCCTTCTTCCCTTAGAGAAAAGTCTTTCTCCTACCTTAAATTCATAGTGACTTCTTTTTTCTTTCTCGCTTGCTTTTCCTAGATGAAATACCTTACATGCTAGTCAGTGACCCTTTGTCATCGTTACGGCCCTTATTCAGTATTCAGTTCGACCTACGTACAGATCTTGTGATTCCTTTCGTTGCCTTTTCCCTTGGCTTCCCCGACAAATGACACAGGAATGAATACCGGGGCTGATGCCTTTTCGAGTTCTACTCATTCAATTAAAGAATGTCAAGTACCTATTATCTTTCACCTTTCTTGGCATTCTATTTTTTCTTCTATCAAACTTTTCCCTATGAGAACTCGCTTGCTATCTAAAGGCTGTGATAACTTGACTTATCAAACGTCTCGAATTGAGGATAGTCGACCCGTGCATCTTTTAAGCTAACGTGTGAAGAAAGAAAGCTCTGTACCGTGGGCTCTTATCTGATATGATAATGGATTCCTGTTCTCTTTCCCTTTTCTATATTGATGAGGAAGAGGCAAGGAATTCTTTTCTATATCTTAGGGGGAGCTTTGAAGCTGAGCTATTTTCCCCTCTATCAAAATGATTCTAGAATAGCCTTATCTATCTCACATCTGGAACGACTGGGTTAATAAGAAAAAAACCTAAAGAAGTTTGCTCGACCCATGCAATGGACAATCTCGCCTTGGACTGGACCTTCTTTTCCTTTGGAGATCCTTTGGATTGAGAGTTGATGGCAATGCCTATTATACAATCAATTCAGAGGGGGGAGTCTTAAATCCAACCTTTCCTAAGAGAAGTTCAATCTGTGGTGGGCTGAGCCCAAAGCACTCGGCACCAAGGAAGGAGTCAGACCTAGATGGAAAAGCTACTCAGGCTTTATTAGAAATAAGGAGAAGGAAAGGACAAGACCATAGAGAATTTATCCTCTCTTGTAAGAACGCGAGGCCCTAACTCCTAAAATAGGTGCAGGGGGACCTAGGCCCAAAGAACCACAGCATCCCAACTGTATCTGTATGATATATGATAAGGCTTCTGAGACTAAGGGCTATAGGGAACCTGGTGTGTGCAGGTCTATAAAGCTAGGAGTAGAGACCCCTACTGAAAGGAAAGAAGCCTTAAGGATCAGAGCCTAGCAACCTAAGGAGGAGTGAGGGATTTCTACGAGCACTTAGGAAATCCAAGCAACTAAGAGCTGAACGAGTCTAAATCCCTAAATCGCTTACTGAAAGGAAGAACTAGCCTCGTAGGCTTGCATATTTCCTTAGAAAGAAAATTAGCTTTGAACTCCTCTGTAGCATGAGTAACTCCGCTTCTGAGGCTCAAAGATGTACGAACTAGAGGGCTATCTCCTAAGCTGTAGAAGTACTATAGATACCCAGAACTGGTACTACTATTTGGTATGGAGCCTCTGCATTTCCTAAACCTATAGGATTGTTCAGACGTCCAACTACAGGGGCCAAGAGGGGAACAAGGGGTTAAGACGGAAGTCTGATCATGAATATGTGTACTGCCTATGTCTTATTTCCCTCGGAGCAATTGATTGTTCAAAAGTTCTCCCGACCGAGGGTCTTGGGAAAGCACAATACAAAAGAACGTCAAAAAGATAAGGGCATGAGCATTGGACTAACAAAGGACTAATTCACCTATAGACATAGGTTATGTCTACGATTGGACCGAGAATGCATGAGTCGTAACAACTATCTCTTTTTAGCAGCTATGAGTTTTGCTTTATGCTAGAGCTTGTTGCCTTTGATCTCTTTCTTTTTCCGTTCCTGCGCTAGCAAAGGAAGGCGAGACAAAGGCTTTTTTCCTAAAAGTGGGGCTGAGATATCAGAAATAAGAGGCGGAACTCCATAGGTGGATCCCTTATCTTTCAGGCTAGGATTGATCGAGTAGGTCACATAAGGAATAAATGCGTTTGGGTGGAAGGCATGGTAGAATGCTTCTTTTATGCTTTGAGAATTGGACTAGTGTTCGCACCTTTTCTCCCTTTGGTCTAGGAATTCGTAGGTCGGAGTGGACTTCTAGCAACGAAGAAGCAAAGTCCTATCGACCGGACCATAATTCGACAGGCTCCATTTCTGATAAATCGAGACAAAACGCACAGCGGAATTAAATCACTACCCCTACTCTTCCGATTAACGACAAACAAACCTAACCCTAGATAACTAAGACTGAACTCAATAAGCTCCAACCTAACTAGAGCATATAAACCGGAGACTATACTGCCTAGACTTGAATGAAGCATTCTGGCTTAAAGTCTTATTTGCTTTTGCCCTTCTTCTCTTGTTCTCTTTTCTTAGTTAGGCCCAAGAAAATATTATATTACTACTAGCCAAGCATCCTAAATGAGGTCCATCATCGCGTAAACCCTATAGGTACTAGGTCACATATGTTGCCTTTTGGATTGCTTCTATGAGAGTTATCACTCTCTGTATGCTGCCACGTGTGCATACAACATTGAATTTGAAATCTTTTTCTTCCATTCTCAGTGCCGAGACATTCAACTAGATTTTATACGGCAGTCATCCGGTAAGGAAGTGATACGAAAGTCAGATAGAAAAAAGAAGTGTGAAGTTTCCGATAGAGTGAGATCATATAGCATCCGTAAGGCCAACCAGGACATAGCAATTGGTTCTTATGCTATTAACTGCACTGGCAGCTTTGACTTCTTTCTCCTGCCTAGACAGCTATGAAAGCAGGCAGACGAGCGGTGCTGTCAGCCAAGCTATGTCCTATCCACTGCTCGATCCAGCTGTTGAACTAGAGCTAGATCGGCTTACTTTCTTACCAAGCCTAATCTCGTAGGTTAGTAGTTGTCTTAGCTGCATGCCCGAAGATTACTAGCTCACCCTATCATTTCTCTGATCTTGTTAATAATGAATGGTCTTGTTCAGTTACCAACCTAGGATCTATAGGTACTTTACTCTATATTCCTCGCGAGCCTTTCGCAGCGGCTGTGGGCTTAGCCTAGCCTAGGTTCTCCGGAGTTCAATAGATATAAGAATCAATATGGCTCTGCAAGACCTTGTGTCACTCATACGCCAATAACAAGGGAACCTTTCTTTAGAAAAGTCTATTAGAATGGAATGGTGCTGCGTATACGTATCAATAGTTGGATTCCTTCTTGATACCAATCCTAATTACTTTCTGGCAGTCTCTGTCCCTTAAGCAATCAGATAAGATATTGAATTTGTCTTGCCAGCCCCTTCATCCATTGTTTAGCCTCTTGGAATTGCCCTCCCTTTTTTTTTCTAGAAAGAAGTCCCTTCCTTTCCTCCTTCAATGCTACCCTCGGACTTAGACCCAGCAATCAATGTCACTATCTACTACTGTTACAATGCCAAGAATGGACCTTTAACCTCCTCTCCTTTAACCTAGCTGCCCTCTCCCCAATCGGGGGAGATGAGATCTTTGAACCACTTTCTCTTTGATCTTGTAGTAAAGCTACTCCAACTGGAGCTGGAGAATTAAAAGAACGGACCTGAAAGTATAACCAAGAAAACCGCAGAGAAATAAACTCAATACAATGGAACTGGCCTAGATCGTCATGGTCATGGAAGCGCTGATTCTAATAGCGCCTTCTAGGATCCTTAGGGCGTTAAAGGCAATAACGCAGTACAAGGGCTTTATTTGAAGGCCGACCAGTCCTAGGATAGGAAAAGGATAAACTAGTTCATAACCTACTTAAAGAGGGGCAACTATTCACTTCGACGGAAAGAAAATGGGTAGTAAACACTCGGGTGGAAACCCGCTAGGGAAACCTCTGGCCAAAGGATTTGAGTTTGATAAGGCCAAAAAGGAATTCCATTTTTTCTGGCCGGGGGAAAACCTTATCTTAGAACTGCAAATGGCTCTCAGGCAGAAGGACAGAAACGAGATCAATGGCTGCAATGGGAATAGATAGACTTTTCCCTCTTTCTAAGATGCTGTTTCGCTAGGCAAGTCTCTTTTCAACCAGCAGGGAATGAAGGGAGAGCTGCCTTCTATGAAGGCAGGGGATAGAGCGACAGGGTAGGGAAGTTTTTCGGAGGGCTAGTAGTTGGTCTAACGAATGCTAAGAGATAGATTTCTTCTCATTAGAGGGCTAATTCTTTTCCTTTACCTTTTCCTCACCAATCTCGCTCTTCTCTTCCCCTCCTAAGTGCTCTCATGTGGATAGGGGAAAGATGTTTTATCTTATAGAATTCTTTCTATAGCTTTATAGCGATACAAACGAATAGCTTAGGAAGGAATAAGCGCTACTTTACTCTATGGAGAAAGGTAATAAAGCAAATCTCAGTCCCTATTTCAGTAGGCAAGGGAAATTCAACTGACAAGGAAAATCCATCAATAAATAAAAAAGGAGGTTCTAGGGCACAGGCCAGGTTTGTTGAGGGGACAGCCGAGCTCTCTTTTCTGAAGCTTAAAAGTGAAGATAGTTTTCGAGCATAATAATCAAGTAAGAAGACATACCTGCCCCCTCTTTACCTCTATGTGGTGTATTCCCCATGGGGAGTCTACCCAATAGGCAAGCAAGTGCGCAAAAAGCTCTAGGGTTATCGGGCAAGGAAAAGCAATTGAAATGAGGAGTATCTCAAGCGAGCGAATAAGGTTCCTGCTAGTTCCCTTACGTATCGTGCTGCCCGTAGGGCTTAGAGCGAGAGCATGTGAGCAATCCTCTTTATTGAATGAAAGCCTTTACATAAGGAATTCCCTTGCCCTTGAAAGTAGTCCCCTGTACTGTGTCTCCCTATTCCGCTTCCTTAGATCTTCTTCTTAGCAAAAGCAAGATAAGGGCTCTTTATGTAAGTAACTCTTCCTCCTAGCGCTAATAACTAATAAGGAAGAGATGGTGCTATCGTTTTCTCATGCTTGCTTTTCTTTTTGGAGTTCTCTTTCCCTCTAACCTGTAACTCGAAATTGAATAAGAGAAGACAAAGCTACGCATTCACTCGTTAGGCCTCCCATTCAAATGAAAAGGCCGACATGGAGCCATGCGCATGATTCAAAGAGTCACTAGAGGCGAAACTTAGTAAGAATAACCAGTAATCTCACGAATGGATGAAGCAAGCATTTTTAGATGGTATCGATCAGAGCCAATCAACCCTGTTCTTTCCTGATTATTGTCACAACAATGCCACTAGCCGAAATAGAATCCGTCAAGTAAGAGATAAGCCAGAGATCCAGATCATTAGAATACGTCACCGGTCCGAGATGGGCCTCATTGCGAAAAAGAGGATATTCTTTCTATCAGGCCGGAGTAGTAGCGCTAGCGGCGCAGAAGGAGAAAGTAGCTAAGCGCTATGAAGCTATTTAGAGAGTTTCCAGCTGAGGGAAATTGGCTTCGACCACTAACCAATACGGCTACGGCCAATGCTGATACAAAAGGAGGAACTCGAGATAGCACTTCGCCAGCTTCGAAAGCGACATAGAGATTAAAGGATGCCGTCACTCCCCCGTCTCCCCTAGCTCATCAAGTCTCGCTTTCCTCGGAGATTGTGGGCAGCCGTTTTCCGTTTCAAATTTCAATTTCATGATTCTTTTTATCCCATTGGACCCTAACAATTCGATCGTGGGTGTTTTTTCCAGCATCCACTCCTGATTTGATTTATTCAAGACCTTCCAGCTTGCACCTTCTTCCCCCCTCTTCATCTCTTCTTTCAACAGTTATTGAAAAGTCTCCCCTAAGAGCTTAATCTCTCTCTCTCACAACCAAGATGAAGATGGTTATGACACTATCCATGTCTATGAAAATGACCTTGCTACCTTTTTCCCTTGCTGGGCCCTTCTCCCGCCATCTCCAATTATTACCCTAATAGGGTAGAAGACCTACCATTCAAAGGTCCAGCACCAGACTGAAAGCGAGTCTTTGATCAAAAGGCCCTGAGCTCTTGGCCTGAGGCCAGCGACGAGTGGCGTCAGTGGGTGGCTCGTGTGGAACCTTTTTTGGTAAATTTATGGGAAGAACAAGGGCAAGCGGTCTGCTGGCTTTAAAGCTTGTATGACAAATGCTGTCCAATCTAAAGAGGAGGTAACAGAGAAAGAGTATGTAAACTTCCTCCTCGACTTTCTTTTTTTAGTCGTTTCCTCGTCGAGCTGGAGTGTGCAAGTTGCCGTCGAATTTCTTCCCCCTAGCAGTTAGGTTAGCTCGAGAATATTCATTGCCTTACTTAGGACAGTAACTATGTCACTTGCTTTCCTCAAACAAATAAGAAGGACCTTTCGCCGGATGAGCAAAAAGCATAGGTCTTTCGAATGCCAGGAACTTTAACAACTTCTTCTTATTCTTTTACCGTTCGTGCCCAGTAAAAAAGAAAGGAGTCCGTCATACGTAACTTCCTTCTTTGCTCTGAACGAGCAAGGAGAGCCTCGCCCTGCATTGAAGTCTATTCGAACCAAAGAGGCACTATTTAGACATAGACAGGACAGGGCTGTATTAGATGCTTACAAACGAAGTTAGACTATGTATGGAAAGAAAAGAACGGGGTAGAATAGATGCACTCATTTCATCCTATGGGGACCTACAGGAGCTCTAGACAAGAGTTCTTGAATCTTCCACTCCTTTCTTTTCTTGGTTCAGGGCCTTCCTTCATCTACCGCTACGCCCCTTATTCAAAAGGAATGGATAGAGTCAGATTCATATGAAAGGCTAGGCACCTTCCCTTTACCCTCGCCTTGACCGAACAAGGGGAAGAAGAGGCATATTAGCCACAGCAACCGCCACAACAGGAAAGCAATTTTCGACCCTCTCCCTGCTACGTTCACTGGTTCAAACCCATAGGCAATTGGCACAGGATCTGATGCCCTTACTTAGGCGACTAGCTTTGATGCTGCTTTCCGCACCCCTTCCCCAGATGCTGGGTAACCTAGGCCTGCAGCGACTAGCTTAGTTGCGCGAGGGTAGGCGCTATGCTTTCTGCAGAGAGGTTGACCTTGGCTTCGTTCACTCCTAAATCATTGTTGCGGAAGAAGCAGAAGAAGAATGGAATGAGTCAAAAATAAGATTGCGAGTGGGGAGAGCGGGATCGAGAAACTTTGAGGATATGTCCTTCTTATCCCCTCCACTCCTGGCAGTGGGAGTCGGAGATAACCTGGTGCAAGCACGAGCAGGACCTTCATAGGTAGGGGGTATACCCTATAGGTCCATTGCACAACATAGCAACTCACGAGAGACGGCGGCTGATGATGGTAATAAAATGAGAAAATGGCTCGGCTCACTCGAAAAGAGCCTTACTCAATGGGGCTTTTCCTCCGTTTGCTGTAAGCGATCTATCTCTTTGACTTGAAAGCGAGAAGTACTAAACGGACCTTAAACTAGAGCCAGGAGACAGATCCGAATACTGACTCGAGGAACAGGCCAACGTAGCTTACGGGGAAGGGGATCAGAAAGACTAAACCGGGAGTGCAGTTACCATAGCTAGTTTCGTGAGGAAACTCTTTTCGCAGGTTCAGTCTTTACTTTAAAGCGAGCTCTTTAAAGTGTCAAGGAAGAGAGGGGATAAAAGAAGTGAGTCTTTCAAGCAAGCTTTCGGCTGTGCAGATGGAGAATCTGTTGAGATCAGCGCTTCCGGCGGTTCAAGGAAGGGAACCGAGACTCCGGGCAAGTCGATCAGAGCAAGGACCAGAGAGAGACGTTAGAGCTAGTACAGGTTTAGTTCCATCTATCTCTTTCGGGAAAAAGGCTAGTTGGGTACGCTCAAAAGTGAAGTCAGTTAGTGGAGCCCGTTACCGTTAGTCAAGTGATTCGCTCAGTAAACGAGTAGAAAAAGCCCTTCTTTCAAGTCAAGTGGAAGAAAAAGACAATGCGCTTCCGGAGAACAGAATCTATCCTTTCGGCTCAAGGCTCAGTGCTCGGTAGGTCGTAGATAAAACGGTTAGTTGCGTTACGGGGGTCGAGGGCGACTTTCCAGAATATACCTAGAAAGTCAGCCTTTCAAGAGTAGCCCTTCCACAAGCCAAGCGCCGGGATGGAAAAGGGGAAAGGGTACCAGGGAAGCAGTTCTTGGGCTAAGACCGAGGCAGTAAGAAGCTCTTTTCCTTCCCTACTTTATAGTTCTTATATACTAGTAGTAATAGTACTAATATGTATATATAACTAAGCTGTACCGCATGTGGCAATCCAATCTTTTGATAACGGCTACCTAGTAACATTTTCTATTTGAAATTCCTCATATTCCTAGGAAGATGGCAACTGTTTGTTATGGAATTCCTTTTGTCCTCTGCAGCATTATCAATGAAATGATGCTCCTCAGAATCCTTCGTCAATAGTCAATAAAAGTGGAAGACCTCGGTATATTGATTATTGATTTTGGCACGCCATCAAAGGCGCTCTCCTATCACTCTAACTCCGGGGATCTTTCCCTTGACGAACAAGAAGGAAGGGTAAGAACTTAAACTCGGGCGAACGACCTGCTAACATACATTTCTGGAAAGGCCGTAAACTAAACAAAGACATCAGCTTAGCTAGGAGCTTGGGGATAAGAGTGTGGAGTGGAGTAATCCGCCGTCATTGGTATCATAAGATTATCCTGCGTTTGGCTGACGATCCTTCTATCTTAATCTGAAGCGCAAGGGCTGTCTTGTCTTTAATTAATGGCATCTTGTTGGTTTGGGTGGGCTAGGATCGGGCTGTCGCCCATTTTACATTTTAAAAGGACCGGATAGCAGATTAGTGTGGTCCATCAGATGTCGAAAACCTGATTTCCTGATATATGTCAGGAAGTTGGGATCAGTTCTTTGATCCAGTTGAGTATCCTCCATTGGCCGATCAATCCATCTAGTGAGCTTCTGTTTTCAAGTCCAGCAATGAGGAACAGCTCTTTGGGGAAGGAAAGCAGGATACGCTCTTGAGCCCAGATCCAATGCTAGTGCTCGAAGGAATAAACCTGCAGGCGCGGCTAGGAAAGAGCTTGCCACCCGCCTTTACTTATCATCTTTGGCACTTATCCAACGACCCATGCCAGCGAGAAAGCATCCGAACACCCGGCTAATACAAAGACAGACTTAGCCATAAAGCTGCGACTGAGCCTCTTTGGCATATCGCTGCCACCTATCATGCCTTTGGCACCTAGAATCTTTGCTCACACGCCAACAGCAGTCTGTCTGTGAACCATTGTCGTAAGGCCGAAAAAGGGTCTTTATTTATGCTCAACGGGCTGGAGAGAATCGAAAGATCTTCGTACCTCTCAATTTGATTGACCTCACTGAAACCTCTTTAGCTAGTTTTATCAACACCCTGATGAGGTCCTTTATGTATAGACCCCAAAGGAGGGCACCCTCAGGTGTCAAAGCAAAAGGAACTATCGGTTTACAAGACCGGTAGGCCAGGTTGGCTCTAGCATAAGGAATCAGGGAGGTCTCTCTCTCTTCATCACACCCACGTGGGGGACACGTCTTCACTGGCTTTATGGCAACCTCAGTCATGAGATTGAGATTGAATCTCATTATTGATCCGATTCCGAGCGGAACCCTATTTGTTTGAAATGCAGATGCAGTGGGAAATTGCCTCTCCTATTCACAGCTTACTCGACGAAAGCACTACTCACTTGAGTGAGCTAATCTAAGAGGTTCATCATGGTTCCCGAGCGATGTAAAGCTTATTCTTTGCTTGTATTCATTCTATTGGCTAAGGGCCAATCTATAACCTTCATTCAACTGGTTCTTACTTTAGCTTTATTCCTCAATTAATGATTTAGCTTTATTCCCTTGCTGGAGTGTAGAGCCGCTTTCAATGCATTCGATTAGCGTTCCTAAGCTAAAAAAAAGAAAAGATTCTCAATCTTTAGTTTAGACTTGAATTATGGAAATCTCTTAAAGTAGGCGATTCCTTTTTCTTTAGTCTTTCTTTCTGTCCTTGATTGAGTATTGGATAGCTAATAGACAGAGACTCACCGCTTTCAGATTACGAAAGACCACTTTGCGGAACGAAATCCAATTGCCCCTTTTCCGATTAGAAGGCTTATGCCAAGGCTATACCTAGACATGAAAGCACAGTCATTCGCTGCACCAACATAAGAGATTCCAACAACTAAAGAAAAGTGCTCCTTAGCCGACTTCCAACTTAAGTTTAGGAAGGCACTAGCTCTTGACACATAAGAAAGGATCGGGAATCGACGCGCATACGACCCTATTGTAGAGAAAACCTTTCCAGTCCTTCTGTCCTGTAAGAGCCTAAGGCTTATTGACCCTTATCACTTGTAACTGACTGAGTTAACTCTCCTGTGGATATACACCTATGAATTCTTCTTTGCATAGACAGATCTGTAACTTCCTACCTTTGGATATAGCTTTTACGGCCTATGTATGAACATCAAAAGTGGTGTAGTAAATCGGGTGACCCAAGTGAAAATTCACTAAACTATCGAAATAGCCGGACTAGCTCAAACCACCTCTGGCTCGACCGCCTTATCATATACCCGATCCAATTCCCGCCTCGATGATAGCAGGGTTTTAATATCGGTACTTACTTATCAAAGCGAAGAATCGCTCTTTCAAGTAAGTAGTGACATCAAGCCAGCGAGTGGAATAGTCATGCGAGTATATAGAGCTTCTGAGTCTCTTTTCCTGGCCTCACTAGGTATGAAAGGCACCTTTGCCTTTGGATTCACCTCTTTCTAAAGCTTCATTAGGGAATCCATTGACACAGGTCGATTCTTCTTTATTGTTGGTAAGCTCCTTGTAGGTCTTCCAACTCGAGCAGCAAAGGCATCGCCCGCTACGGGCATTCTCTTTAAGCTTTTTGAAGTGTGCTCAACAAAAGCTGTTGGTGACTGGGTTCCCTGTGGATCAGCTTTAGCAGCAGCAGATATCCGATAGCTTCGATGCTGATACTCCGAGAGTACCCTCTCTTCTGGGCTTATAGTTTCCTCAGTAGCTGGGGAAGCTCGGCCTATAATAAAGAAAGGAGATATAGAATGCAATATCAATATATGTATATATGATAGAATAAAGAGCTGATTCAATTGCAAACACTGGGTATGAATGAAAAAACGGCTAGTCTTGCTAAATCAATTTCATTGCCTTCTCTGCTTGCTTTGAAAAACTAGGCGACGAGCCAATAGAAGTAGTTGAACTTTCCCTGGTATCATGAGTTTCATCCTTTTAGTCTCACTTTTTGCAATGTTGTTAGAGGTAGAGGCAAGCGCAAGGCACTAGTCTTCTGTCTGTGGTCGGGAGAGAGAGCGGCGTATAGGAGAGCTATAATGAGTCAATTTTCCTAGGGGCAGGAAGAATCGATTTGGCACTTTATTTCCTATGTAGGAATGAGCTTTCAGGCCTAAAAAAAGAGTGCGTAGCCTGAGAGTGGAAATGATCCTGCGAAGCCGGTCAGGCCTTATATAGGGAAGAAAAAAGGCCTATGAAAGCATCCATTTCATGAGTTGAACTGGCTCTGCTCCTTGCTGGAGGGAACGAGATTCTGTATGTTTTTCTCAGCCTTTTCGAAGCTTTTTTTTTAGTAGGGGCCTTCCTTTCAATTCGTGTAGCGAGGTCCTCTTCTTTGTGCCCTAGCATTCTACTGTTACTGTATAGCTCCTCTCCTACCCATCCTCCTTGCGCTATGAATTGTCTTTCGAATTGTTAATGGGCAGACAACCTTTTGACCCAGACGTGGATGGGCTTTTTTCTTTACTGCCTTCCCCAGAAGTGACTTCGCTCCCTTACATTGAATTTATACCCTGAGTAGAATGGGTTACTTCACTCTCTTCGCTTCGTCCCTTGTTCTATTAGTGAAAGCGGAATCCCAGGAAAGTCAATCAACAAAGAGCTTTTTGCCATTCCCTTTCCTCTCTCCTTTCAGTCAAGCCTTACGACTGCTAATTTGAGTCTTCCTAGTCCTAGCTAGGTCCCTTCTTCGCAAGGGGCGAAGCGGTAATCAAGCAGCAAATCTTTCCTCCTCAGATGATCAGCTAGCCCTTAGACAGATCACATCTCATTAGAAAGGCAGGCATTTCATTATCATTAGAAAAGGGCATCCCATTAGAAAGAATTGAATTAGCTAAGTCAGTCTTAATGACTGGGGCCCCGTAGAAGGCACAATACGTTTTTAGATTCCGGTAAAAGCATTGATTCTAAGCCTTTCCTCGATCGGCAGCAGAAAAGAAAATCCTGTTAGGGTCAAAGTAGTCGACTGGTTCTATAAAGAAGTGTAGCGAAGTCACCTCCGGTTAGGTCAAGAAAATGGATCCGAAAAAGCCGCTATTTCATCAGCATCTGGCACTGCTTGACTTGTTTTCAGCTTGAACGTGGCACTCAAGCTTCCATGTCAACTAAAGAGTGAACGAAAGACAGAGGGACAAGATCGAAGGGCATTCAATTCAGCATTTCGTTTAGTGAATGCGAAGATAAAAGCTGCTATTGATGTCCTTGACACGCAGGCAATCTTATTAATATAAGAAGAAAGAAACCTAAATGACTTAGGAATGAAAACCAGGAAAAGAAAAGTGCTTACCTTACTTACCCGGCACCAAGCCAAGTTAACTTGAAAGCAAGTAAAGGCAGAACTTTAGGTCTTCTGCAAGTAGCGTATTCTAACTAAAACTAAGGGAATGGCAAGTTCGTTTGTGACTCTTCCATATCCACACCACTCATCATAGGTCTCCTCTCTCAAGTATGAGTCGTAAGCCCTTTTCATGTGCATTAATGTCAAAGCTGAAACTTGCTAACAGCAAGGCATTCTCCAACTTTAGCATCTCTTGATTAAAGCCTTTTCTGCCCTCATTCTTGGCATTTGTCCATAAAAGAGCGACCAGAATAAGACTCAAAGTTTGGAGACTTCCACTTTCCTCACTAGAGGACGGTTTGAGCAGAGGAAGGGGTTGTAAGGTACCGAAGGCGGGCTTACTCCGAAGGGCTTCATACCAGCCTGATCCGAGGGACGATCCTTCTTTCGCCGCTGTGGGAATCGTTAACCCACGATGAGCAGAAGAGATTTAGGCATAGGACCTATGTAGGACATGACCTCGAATCGCTCCTTATCACATCTTTCTATTCTTCCCAAAAAAAGAGCCTATTTCCTGGTCCCTTGGAAATCTCCGATTATGCTATGCCAACCTGAAAGCAGCTCTTTGTCATACGCTCTATTTACCCCCATCCAAACTCTTGAATTAGTGCTCAGTAGAGCAGGTTTGAGAGTGAGACTGATGAATCCTTTTCTGACCTGCCCAAGGAGCTAGAATTCTTTCCCAGGATCCCACGTCTACTCAGGGTCTCTTTCAACGACTTAGAAAGCGTCGTTATTGCTTCTATGAACTAATAGGCAGATTCATACACCTTGCCCAGCAAGAAAGTCTATCAGAGGATAGAGTAGTCTTCAAGATTGTAGGAATGAAAGCACAAGTAGAAGCTTTTGCGTACCCAACACTAACTAACGTACAAGACAGATGCCGAGGCAAGAAAAAAAGCCCCTTTTCCCAGTACTATCTATGTGCTATGTGAGGGGAAGAGTTGAATGAAAGGAATGGTATCAGGTGACGGAACCCTTGCCCTTGGGACAATCGATTGGGATCAGATGAGTTTGAAGCCAGCTTAGATACCGCTCAGAACCTTAGGAAGCACCCTACACCCTAGCCTTGCTCTCGACTGGGACACAGACCCTTCTTTCTTTCAATTAACTCCAGTATATGCACCTTGGTTTTAGAGAGCAGAGGGACGAGCTCAAAGCGAGCGAGGAACTTCATCCGACTAGAATAAGGGGGCTAACGAATTCGCCTAGTGGCCTTTTGTTCTCTATACGCACAGATAATCACTTTATGAAGCCCACCGAGTAGAAGATAATCCACTTTTCTATTTCATAGAGAGTGCCCGAGAGTGCTTGTTTGGAAAGAAAAACAACAGGGGGAAGCTTTTGGATGAGTCCTCCCTAATTACTATATCGCAGCAGAGTCTGTAGCTCTAGATCATGGATAAGCCTAAGTAAAGGTAAAGCTGCAAATCGAGAATACATGAAGGCAGGCTGCCTCCTTCTGTTCATCCGTCAGTCTCCGTCTGCCGTTTAATGATCAAAATCCAATGTCATCATGCATGACATATTGGATGGGGAAACCAAGTGTGAGAACTCCCAGTCGTTCCTTCAGATGTCTTGTGGATTCCACCTTCCACCGGTCCCTTGTCCCACTCCTCCACTCTTTTTCTGGTGAAGTGTTTAGGGTCGATCAATAATTCTATCCTTGGTGGGATAGTTCAATCGGAATAGCTCCAACAACTCATTTGGCCTCATACCTTTAGCGAATTGCGGGCATCTTGGCATTAAAACCTAGGAAACCTGTTTGTCACCATCTTTATCTTGGAAGCTTAAGAGAAGTTGGGTTCCCGTCCACCTATAGGTGCACAAGGTCTTGGACTATGGGTCTTAGCTCTACATAAGGTAGGTGCTTTGCCTTTGGCTCTCTACGGCTGTTAGGCTGTCGCTTTGACCACCGGGTCTAGCTTAAGGAGTTTCACCGCTGTGCACTAAAAAAACCAGTTAGTTAATCGGAGGTGTATACAGACCATAACAATAGAGCCTAGTTCTTCTTTGCATGCTACGCTTCTACGGCTTAGAATTTCGAAAAATACTGGGCCGGTCTTCTTTATCTCCTTCTGGGATCAAAATAAAGGTAGACGGAAAAGTCTACATCTTCAGGTGTCAGTCATAGGGGCTCCTAACCCTACGCGTTTGAGTCGATTTTTTGAACTTCCAACATGAAAAGATAATGAAAACTCTATAGGAACTGAAGCAGGAGCTTCGGTGTACCCGTGCTGTTTACCTTCTACCCGATGCGCTATGCTCTTTTGCAACCATGTCCCATTCTTCAAGCTCCATCCATTCCTCTCGTCTTCCTTTGCCAAATCCTTCACTTTCTCATGCCTTAGGAAAAGGAGTCATTCAACAACCGGATCCGAGTTCCAGAAGATGAGATCCATTGAATCACCTTTACCACCGAAGGGCTAGGTGTTATAGGGACAGCCTATCTCAAGATTGAGCCCGAGTCCCTTTTACTAAAGATGAGATTTTCTTAATTAGCTGACCCCTTGCTTGATGACTGCGAAAGAAGGAAAGATAAAGAACCTTACGAACCAGCTCAATTCCATCATTCTTGGTCTGCTCTACCGGTTTTTCCAATGTAGCTTTCCCCAGCGATGTGCTCTACCTAATACTAATAGAATATTAGAGGGGTTTGACGCTTTGCTTTACCGACTTGCTAGCTGTTCATTTTCTGGTTTTTCGACTCTCCCAGATTTTTTCTGGCTGAAAAGTGTATATTAATGTCTTGGAGTGAAAGAACAAAGTAAGTCCTTCTTTTTAGGTTCGATAGGTTCTTAATAAAAGCCGGAACCGAGAAGGCTTTCTTTAATAGCCTAATTAGCCATCCATATAGGGGACTACTCGGCAAGCTCAGCAAGTAGACGAATGAATTCCGTTCCGAATAAAGTCAAAGGCGGGCGTGAGAGCTTACTTCCCTCTTTGTGGTTTAGTAAGGCATTAGGTCTGTATGATCTTTCTCTCTTTTTAAGGAAGGAACTTTTGCACTCGCAAAGACTGTTGGGATCGAGCTTGAACTAAGAAGGGGCCTAGGCCTCTAGCGAGCAGTAAATTCCAAAAAAGACTTCGCCCTATAAGCATAAGTCGGAACTCTTAAGGATGCTAGGAATAGCCTACTTTCTTTATCACAATCAATAAGCAAGCGAGAGGCTAGAGGAATAAGAGCGAGATCATCAGAATAAGAGAATATAAGAACTAGATCATAAGAATCAAATAAGAGCTTGAATGGAGCTATCCTTTACTTTAGGTGGATCTCATTGGCTATCTTATTGGTATGGTACCTTATCCTTTAGGTCTGGATGTCTTCTTGGTCCTTAACACACCCTAGCTAAGCTTGTGATCTGCTACCTTTGGTCCTCATCTGGCTTATCCGCTTGTGAGAACTCCTACGCCGCCATAACCATCATAACCATATAGTGGACATGCTATAGTGGAGTTGTCTTTACCTCATTCGTCGGGGAGTTTCGAGTTCTGTCCCTACCCTCTGAAGCACAGGGACACCCCCTTCCATCGGTTGATACTTTACAAGATAAAATAAATAGGTCTTCCTTCTTTTGAGTGCGAACCCCTGTTTTTGATCCAGAAGTTGGAGTAGGATAGGAGTGTATGCCCTGTTCCATCTTTGAATCACTGCGAAACTCCTTCGGGATTGACATTTCCCTCGGCTTCCGGGCAATACTTCAATTTACTCCCATGGCGCCAGAATGAATTGGCTATAGGGCAGAGGCTCGGGAAAGACTAAGACTAGCCAGTCTCAACAGATAGCACACTGTTTTTATCCGAAGGTTGGTTGCTCACTCAAGAGATCTTGCTTTCCTCAGCTCAGCTAAGAAGCATTCTTTGGTCGCTACTTTCACTTTCTTCTCCTCCCTTCCCGGAAGATTGAGGGCCTCTGACAAAAGAATTGGCGATCGCTAGCTTTCCGCTAAGACTAGGGAAGGACCCCTCCAGTGGCATACTTTATGGGGAAAGGCTCTCCAGCGGCAGACACCGTAGTAAAGGAAAAGACTCTTCAACGGAAGCAAACGGTCCCCTTTCAACATTCATATTCAACATTCAAGGCCTGTGGGCCAACAATTGACAACTGAACTTCCTTCGGCTTTGACTGTTTTGATTTGTTTTCAATTACCTTCGCCGCGTGTCCTTAGGTCGATCCGCCCTTTCGATAAGTTCCCGCTCGAAGCTCTACCACTTTGAAAAGAACTCGTTTCGTAAAGCTCCAGCTTGAAACTACCTGAAACTGGACAAAATCTGATGATTGACCCGCCGACCTGTTATATAAGCCAGCCCTCTGACCAACCTCAAATACAAGGGATTTGCCCTACTTCGCTCGACGGAAAGCGCAAAAGAACGTATACTCTAGTCCAGTCCGAGGAGCCTTTGGGAAAGGAATTGGCGATCACTGGCTCTTGCCAATAATTACACCAGTTGTTGGAGAAGGGCTCGAACCCCCTAGACTATGATAAGGGCCCGTCAAACTTACTAGGATAAGCAGTATTATTGAACCAGACAAAGCAACAAGCAATGAAACCAAAGACAGATAAAGCACCTAAACTATAAGACAGGTAAGCCTCTCCAGACCATACAAGTGCACGTCGAGCCCATGCAAAGGGTTTGGTTAAGATATGCCAGATTCCACCAAGTATACAAATGGAACCTAACCATACATGTCCTCCGATTATATCTTCCAAATCGTCCACACTAACAATCCAGCCCTCTCCCCTTATCCACTTTAAATAAAACGAGGGGGGATTTTAGTAAATAAGAAAATAGAACACTTGGGCTAAGGTAGTTGACTTGCTTACTTGTTAGAGTAAGGGTCAAGTCGGTAATTTTTCTTACATCTCCCCTCATATACACCCCCAAAAGAAAGAGCCTTGAAGACTAGAAGAAAGGCACCTATACCTAACAAGATTAAGTGAATACCTAAAATTGTGGTCATTTTATTTCTATCTTTCCATACATAACCGAAGAATGGAAAAGATTCTTCAAGAGTCAATTAGAAATAAATAACCCAGAAGTGTCGGTGGTAGCATGGTCTGCTGCTAATCTTTTTGGAATAGGAACTGCTCTTGTGAACAAATCTGCTGCAAAATATGTAGTACTAGGGCCTTCGACTGGGAAAGGTAGTTCAGCTCGCTCTTCCCACATCTTTCTCGGTGAAGGAACGAAGTAGCTCGACCTTTTTAGTCCTCTTTACCTCTAACGAGCAATCTTTCTAAAGCAAGAAGCAACGGATTGAGCTGCCTTACTCTAACAAGGTTCAAAGACCTTCTCTTTTTTATGATCTTGGAGGGCAGCCTCTGTTTCCGCGGCAACGGCTAAGAGCTCTCCCAGTGTTTAAAATGCCCATTTCTGGGCATTTTACTGCCAACGCTCTCCATCCAAGGAATCGACTGAATCATTGTGCGCTTGCTTAGTGGCACACAGCTGGGCAGTGGTGGATTTCTCGTCCTCATCGAAAAAATGTGTAAGGTTCTGCCAACCTTACCTCATCCGCCCACGAATTTATGGTTCCAGCAGGCAACCTGGCATACCAATCGAATGCAGTCTCGCGGAGGGTGCTTACGAAAAGACGTATCATCAAAGCGTCGTTTCCGACAATGCCCCCAGTCAATGCCTTAAAATGACAAATATGCAGCCTAGGGGCCCCTCCTCAAATTCAGCATACTGTAGAGTGGGAAAATCAAACTACAGTAAATTCTTGAAGAAAGAGAGAGGGACTCGAAGGAGAGGTCAGTATACAGGAAGAGATGTCCTTTTACCTCTATTGGATTTGCAAATGCCTCGTTTGCAATCAATCTGTTCAGATACAAAAAAGTGTCATCCCCATTTGCTGAAACTATTTACGCGGCAGACGGCCCTGTGGCTCTTGCCCCATTTTTGCTAGGACTGGCCTACCCTTTTTTTGGCCAAATACTGGATGCCAAGTTTGGCGCTTCTGTAAGTGGTCCTCTCTGGCTCGTGCAATTCTGGGCCCAGGCATACTTCCCTGAGATTGCTGCACGAACTCTTCACGATCCTGCCACTTCAGCACAAGGTGATCTTCTCAAAGATCATTACGCCTAGAATGTTTTTGTAGATTCTGAAAATTCTATGGTGAATCAAGACGAGAATGAATCCGGGAATCCTTCCGCTTCTGCTCTCCTCTGGGAAGGGCTTTTTATATCTTTCGAGGGCGTTTGACTGATTTCTCGGAGTCGGAGGTTTTCGGAGGAAGGATCTCTCATCTGATGACCCTGAACAAGTTGAGTAGCTTGGTTTGGTTAGCAGCTTGGCATGAGTAGCTTGGAGTTTAGTAATTGCTTGGGACTTGCCTGTAGTAAAGCCTGCAGTTAGAAGGCTTTGCGGGTAAGCACGCAAGCAGCATTTGATGTGGGAGTCAAGGCAAAGAAAGGGGGTTTGGTAGCTATAACCAGGGCTTTCTAAATAGACTATTCTTATAAGTAAGATCTAACTAGTCTCCTTATCCTCAAGCTTTGCTTTGTATGAGATAGCTCCTTTAGTTAAGTAACTAAAGCAAGGAGAAGCGATTTGCATACTTGGGATTAGCTTATGATTTGGGAGTAGCCTGTAGGTAGATTTGGCGATATGGCCATAAGGTATAATGAGAAAAGTGCTAGGGATTTTCTCAAGGATAGGAAACGGAGAAGGAAGAGCTCCACGCCACTCGAACGGGAGAATAGGGGTTCTTAGAATTGATTCCCTTTCAGGCCGACTAGTTGCATTAGTCAAACCTACACGTTACCTCTCCGCTTCCTTATGGAAGAAAAGAAGGAATAGCAAATTAGGCAATTACCGATTCGACTGCTTGAACTGCTAATAGAAGGCTTGCACGAGGAGAGAGCTGGACGGACTAGGGGAATGTGGCAAAGGCTGCTTCATCAAGGAAGCGATAAGAGGCAATGGTAATTGATGAGGGGCAAAGCTCAAAAGAGAGGCCCTCGCTTCAACGAATTTGCGGAGGGATAAGTTAGCCTACGGGGTTACCTGCGGGACTCTTAGAGGATTTCAGCCTAAAATATAGGGTTAAAGGTCAAAGACAAAGAAAGACTTTTCAGAAGCACTTGCTTTGCTGGCAGTCCTGGAGAACGTGTGAGTTAGATACCAGTCAGTGCAGTGGCTGCCTGCTTATGGGCTTGTACGCACGGCTTAGGCAAGTCAGTTGTTTATCCGAAGAAAACTACTTGAAAGCCTTATCTAATCTAAGCCCCTACCCATTATGCGAGCGACTGATCTACTCATTTGGATTGATATTTTCCACCGGGTTGTCTTCCAACAAATTTCCTTCAGGTGGTGAAATGCCTATCATAATTGCTGTTGCAGGATTTCATTCAAAGTGAATCTTGTAGTGAGTTTGGGTATAGCACCATTACAGTTGCGTTTTTGTCTGCTGCTAAGGAAGGTTCAATGCTTTCTCTTTTAACAAGTAGTAAGCGCCGGAGCATCCACTATATATCAAATATGATATTACCAGTTGGAGGAAGAACTGGTAATATCATAGGGGCGAAGCGTGAAGCCAATGCTGGTGGTGAAGGAAGTGAATCAGAAGAGGTTGTTTCAAAAAGGGATTGACCTAAGGCAAGTAACAAATTCCTGGAGGAAGGTGTCTCAGGAAGAGAATACGCTCTTTTAGTAAGAGAAGTGGTGCTGCTTGGATCTTTCCTGATGGAAGGTTTGAGAAAGAATCAATAGCAAGAGGAGAAGGGACAAATGCCACCTCGGGTAGGGACCGCTCAGGGCCGGTCCAACCATTTTTGGTATTAGAGCACAGGTTTAAGATTCTGTAGACACCTCATGCATCATGTAGATACTTTGGATATTTCTTCTATTTCGTAGGTGCTGAGGATGCCGCGTGGACAGGGTCGAGGTACCAAAAAACCCTAGGGACAGAGACCTTAAAGCTCTAAGGCTATCATAGTAATGCCAGCATGGTTACATCTAACTGCCTACTGGGCAAGCTTCCACTTCAAAGTCACCCGATTTGGCACCAGCCAAAGGAGTAGGAGCAGCAGCTGGGGAACCACCATAACCATCCATGGGAGTCAGAATAGCAGCAGAAGGAGTAGTAGGAGCATGGGCACTGGGAAAAGATTGAATCGATCCAGCTCTGGTAACAAAGCAGTAGGCAAGCCTTAGTGGGGACCATCCATACCTCTAAGCCCGAGACTTTTTCTCCTCAGATCGGAGCGCACCACGGGAGACTTTGTGAACAGCCCCCTCTGCAGGTCCCGCTGCAGTTATATGACCCCTCTGTTCAATACCGATACCTGTCAGATTCCATAGCTGATGAATCTCTTTCTTTTTAAACTCTTTCCATTGATCGTCACGCAAGACGCTTTTCTGGCACAAACCTAGTAGTTATTTGTCCTGCCGATCTTGGGTGAACTGATGACACTGATGCTCCAAGACCAAGAGTTTTCACAGCCAAAGCTATTGAAACTGCTCCCTCCCATGAATCACTGCTTTCTGCACGCCGCACCACGGCTTTCCGCAAAATAGAGAAAACAAACTCCTATCCCAGTTGATCGAGCTGAATCCACCCACTGCCGGGCAGGTGCATCAGCCTCTTCTTTCTTGTTTCCGACAGGGCTAGTGTAGCTAGCCGCACAAGCCTCTGACCTGTACTCCAAAAAGGGAAGGTGAGGGGCTTAGAGACGGGTATATAGACTAGACCAAGAAGAAGAAAAGAAAGCGCAACTATACTAGGCGAGGGAGGCTCCACCCGTAGGAGCCGACCGATTGTCGCTATAGTAGGTTTGCTATCTTTTTCGAGTGCAGTGAGTAAAGTAGCTAGTTAACCTTACCGAGGCTTTTCGCTCCTCTCCTTACAGTCGAGCCTTTGACACGGACAGCCATAGTGGTGGTAGCCCCTGTTCTGATGCCTTCACGCTCCTCTCGCTATGCTCGAGCTGCTTCGCACCCCTCACTTTCTTTTGTTTGAGCGGCTATCGCTTCTCTTTTATTCTATAGCGGGAATTCCTCTTCTATCGTAATTGGTTGGGCCAGACTCTTCCTCTCTTTTTCACTCCTTCATCCCTCCTCAAGGTTGGGAACAAGACGGATATGCCAATTGCCTTTATCAGAGAGTGGTTTCCTGGATTGGTTGGTTTGAGGAGTGAAGGCGTAATGAAATTCTGACTAGAATAGAAATTTCTATATCAGAAGGATAAGAGTGAGCAGGGAAGAGCTGGAATGCCGGCTAGAGATGCGCCTTTCTTCTATTCTCTGATTCTCCTTCGGACCCTCGGTCTATTATGAAAAAAAGAGATTCCAAAGGCTTTAAGGAAGGCTCAAGTCAAGTAGAAAGAACGAAAGCTGCTTTCAAGCTCTCGCCGGGCGGGGGAACCTCATCCGGCCTCCCACTCGTACTGAGGTACCCCATCTTCGATGAGCATCCTTCCCTAAGGACCTATTTAGGGTAACCTTTCCCAGATCCTGAGTAGGGAACTGCTGAGCAGGGCGGGGTTATTGTTTTTTTTAAATGCAATTCTTGGTTCTGTATTGTCATGTCAATAGATAAGGGTTTAGACTTTCCGAGAACCAAGTCTTTTGAGATTACTGGAGCTACTAGCCTTACCTTAGGGCTCGATCTCAGGTACTCTTGAAACATTCCCTTCTGTAGTCACCGGAAAGGCGAAGAAAGAAGGAAGATAGACCGGACCGGTACTTCTTTCTCTTGTTCACTTCAGGAGAGTAGGTTACTGCGGAAAGGGAATCTGGTAATGAGGAAGGAAAGAGATAGAAAGCTAAGCCTATATCCCAGCGAGCAAGTCCAGCGCTGTATGAGAACCGGCAAACCCTACCTTCCCTGGGTTTAGAGCTAGAATAAATAAGGAGTTAGTCAGCCTACGCTAGTTTCTCTTTTGCTATCGGTTCTTACTTGACTCCATAGGGGTATATAAGCGTGCTATCGTAAGGTTCTTAGTCCCTGGTTTTTTTTGCCCAGCCTTTAGCCTACCCCTTTTTATTAGTTACCCTTTCGCTAGAGTACCCATCGTTCTATAGAAATTCCCTTTTGCCAGAACTCGAGTTGGGAAGCGTGATAGACCCTAAAACCCTGCCTGCAAGTAAGTAATTCCCCGCTAACCTGGGATAGAGCGTCAGCGTGCTATTTTAGAGCGTAAGTTACCATGCGCTGGAGGAGCCGAAGGAAGGAATTAGAGAAGTTCAAGATGATAAATAGGATTCGGAGAACCAGCTATCGAGTCAGCTATCCCCTCGCTGTATCCAGCTTGGGAATTAGAGTCAGGATATTTTGAAGTCCCCTGAGATTGGGATTGGCTTGTTTGCCGGCTTTCCTATTTCTCATAAGAGACGAGGCTCTGAAAGAGGGACAGTGACTAGAGACGAGCAAGGTAGGTTCAGAAACAGAAGACGAGTAGGTCAAGGTATATATGCATGCCTCTTCCTGTTGTTCTTATTTTGATTATTTTCCATAGTGGTTCGCGTACGTATAAAACAACCCCTGGCGAAACCGGCTCGCAGGCTTGACTATTACTGATGGAAGGCAGGCTATTATGACTATTCAACTTATGCCTTATGCCTCTTTGCTTTCTTTTTTACCTCTTCCTGTTATTCTTATTCCTTTGCCCTTTCTTGTGCCGATTGCAGGTTCCAAGATAGTCTGCTTTTGGAGGTTGCTATTCCGAGTCCGCCTTGTGTGCCTGCCTGTTTCGGGGAGTACGAGACGGGGTGTGACGCTGGCAGGCTAAAGGCTTTAAGAGCAAGCCGAATTCGCTTCCGTCTTTTTCTCTTAAAGCCAGAATGTTTGCAAGTGAAGCAGAAGGGGTTGAATGCCACCGGGCGTTCTATTATATGTTTTATTCTTATAATATTAAGGGCAATTTACTGTAGCAATCGTAAGATGCCTTTATTTCCTGTTTTCCTGCTTTTTTATAGCCGTATTCATCTTTAAAAAGCATTTACGACATTCAACTTCATGAAAATAGTTAGCAATGGCTTTTTCGTTGTCCACTAGGATAGATTCGATGGGGCATTCTAGTGTGGGGCGATGGCTTTTTGAGGAGTCCATCTGGGGGTTCATACGAAGGAATAGGTTGTTCCATCCAGTCCAATAAAATGAGGTATTACATTAATAAAGACCCGGAATCTCTTAGCAAACTCAACCTGTCGAAGAGATCAGGGAATTTTTCTTTAGAAAAGATTGACTCCCAGTCTTTCAAAAAGAAAACTATACTCATGAGCTACCTTACTATCCCCGATGACAACATCAGAACCAAGAATAGCATAGTGCCTAAAGACCCTTCCTGGGTCAATCTTATCTGCTGCCATCCACACTATCAAGCGATGTGATAGTGTGAACAAAGGCCAAGAACAGTAGTCCCCTAGTCTCGTTGTGAAGCAGACCTCGTACTGTCTCTTTCCATGACCCATCCACAATAAGATGGGGTCTGACATGAGATTGTGGGATCAGATGAGTGAGTCAGATTGGTTGTTGTGAGGTGCATGAGTGATTCAAGTGAATGTGTAGATTCAGAGTGGATTGAATTGAAGCTTTATGAAACCAAATGGCTGTATCCCAAGTGATGATGGAGTGAGGTGAAAATGATTCATTCTGAAAGATAATTTTCTTTCTAGTTTACCATATAACCCAGAGAATTCTAATTAACTCAAAAAAAGAGTTATTAGTAGTAGTAGAGACCTTATGAGACTTGAAACAAGACAACCAGTCGTCTAGCAACCATTGAGAAAAAACACAGGTCTTTTGATCAAATCTAAGGCAGATCAAAAAAGCATACCAGATTCGTTGAGACCAATAGCAGTCTAAGAACAAGTGATTAAGAGTTTCGGGTTGCTGTAAACATACAGGGCAACATTTTTTCTGTATGGGCATTCTTTCCGCTACATTGGTTCGAATAGGTATGGAAATTTCCATAGGAAGACGTATTTTCAGGTAATCCCCACACCAACGACCAATTAATAGATATCGGCTGGTAGGTAGATTCAGGATTGTGGGTGGAGTTCTGGACTTGGTAAGTAGGGCGATTGGTTGACTCAGAGAGCCTGCGTTTTAACATGAAATGGAAACCTTACTTAGAAGAGTATTCTCCATTATACTAGTCAGGCCATACTAGTTTGTCAGGCTGAGTAGTTTTGGTTAAAGGAATGGCAAGTATTTTCCTGGCAATGTCAGTGGGGGAACCTGATTGTTAGAGAGTCTTGTACAAGGAGCTCATGCACATATTGCACTGGATAGGGAGCAGTAGGCTGAAGGTAAAAGAGATTGCCTCTGTGATTCAGGATCCAATCATCTTCATACACTCTGATGGTGCGGCCATCACCCAATTGCCATTTAATGCTTTGCACAAGAAGGTCTCGCCCGTAGAGGATGTTCTTCCGTGGGTTGCAGCAAACAGAAAGGATATTTTCTCGTTGACAATATTTGGCATTCAAGACCTTAGATACTAGAAGATGAGGAATTTCAAAAAATATCCAGCTCGCCAAGAGAGCTTGGTTCATCAACTTACTGTCTTTAAAACCAAGGCCACCCTTCCACTTAGGCAAACAAAGGGAAGCTTCCAATAAAGAGGCATCGAGGTCTTGACTCCGGCTGCGAGAGTCTAGTTTGTGACAGAGTTAAAAAGGAAGTTTGAATGTTGACATACAAGATGCAGGGAGCATATGCAGCACTGCTAGCATGAAAGTCCTCGAGAACTCTATCTGGACTAGTTACGGACGAGTCAAAGAGAGTTGAACCAGCCTTGCCAGGGCAAGCACCGGATAAAGCGAAAACTTTTTTGGTACTATTCAATGAGAGTAGAGCAGCTCTGTTACAGTATGAGTTTAAGCTGGAAAAGAAATCCAAATCCTGTCCGTGGTTATCCTGTTTTGGACGTTTTATCAGATAGCTTCCAATGGCCTTGAATTGCTGTTGAAGGCTCATCCCTTTCTCTTTCCTTTCCAAAACTCATCTACTAGAGAGAGTTTACTTTACCAAGGCATCCTCTTCATAACTTCATAAAGTGTCCAAGCTGTGACTGTCTTAGCCATGCCTAACTCCGGACTCTTCTTATAACACTGTGTAAGAAGTACTTTGACTTGACCTACGGGGTTTCTTCAAAACTCTTTCTCACTCTGGAACTTAGAAGACTGGGAGACCTGAGTTGATTAGTCACAGCGACAGTTATGCCTCTTCGATTGCTTAACTAAAGAACGTTGCATTGTCCTTTTTTTTACTTTGACCCCCCGCCTTGTGTTTTCATATGCTCTAAGGGCCTGCCCTAAGACTGCGAAAGATTTTTGCTGATATCCTAAAAGTGGCAGTTCTGAAGGGGCACACGTGCAGGGCCGATCCATTGTCAACCTTTTCCCTGTAGTGATGATCACTGTAATGTTACAGGCTTTGTTATGGTTTATTCCTTCCTCTTTGTTCGCATGAGACCCGATTCAATTCTGTGATTCAATCCAATTTCGTTAGTTTACCAGCTCTAACTGACTGTCCTTCGAAATCTTTTGAACTTCTCGTGCACCCACCCGGCGAAGTAACAAACCCATGCTTTCGGAATGGTTTACGGATAAACCAGGAAGTCTACAACAATAGAATTTCATAGGTCTTTCTGAAAGAACCCAGAATTCTCTACCTACGTACCTTCGCAAATGTGCTCGCTTCTAGGCTTCCGTAAGGGCGTAAGGAACTTCCTTGCAGGCCAGGCATTGAGCAACTCTCTGGTTGAAGTGGCCTTTGATCTTTCGCTAGGAGCGAGGTTTTCCTGAGCAAGAATGGTAGCCCTAAGTAAGGATGTTGATTCATATCTTTAAGGATTATTCCTTAGGCTCTAAGACTGTACCACGTCACTACTATGATTTAGTATCTAATAAGGGGTTTGTCTTACAACTCTCAGTATTAGACCTAACAAACTCCCTGTATACACTAGATGTAGTGACTCTTTTGGCTCAACTTAGTTATCACATTCAAAATCCTGATAGAATGTCATTATTACGCGATTTTATCTATATATCCATCAAGGATAATAATGGAGACATTACTAGGGATTTAGGATTCCATATCCCACCTGCGGGTATTCTAACTGATGTACTACAGAATTTAGCCACCTCGATGAGGAGTTTCATAATTATTTCCCCGGGCGTCACTATAAACGATAGAATCATGAAGTTATTGTTAGTATACCCATTTCTCTATCAAATGAATATAATAAAATATCGGCAATGTTTGAACATCAGATATTCACTTTATTTGATAAACTCAAATTGAGTGGTAAGATTCATACAATAAGACCTGGTGATCAACCAGTGCCTATATTTGCCTATGACGGTCAAATTAGTCTTAATCAAAAAGGAAATATTCTAATTTTTTCTAATAAAAGAACATAGTAATATATGATGATCTTATTATTATTTTATAAGTATATCGATATTTTGAATGCATTTATCTTCATCGCTAAAGGTCATTCTGGAACTAGGAAGGTTCTCGCAGAACCCACTGCCCCTCTACTAATGAGTAGTATGAGTCAGTATCATATCTTACAGATGCGCTTGTTGTATTAGAAAGACTTTTTCTAAGGACCCATCTGGGCTATGATTATAGCTAATAGATATAGGGAGGGAATATTTGATAAGCTAATCGACTTACAGATTGTCAAATGGAGTCGAAACCAATTTCACCTTCTCGGAATGAACACGGGTTGGGGGTTAAAAGCATAATTGGTGATTATTTCCAACACATGCGTCTTCTGATAAGTATTAATGAAGGATTCTCTAATTTCCTATGGAGAGGTTATCAATACAGTTACATCCAAAAGTATGTCGATTCTTTGTGTGCAAACACGTGCTCCATGAATTTAGCTATCTGCATCGGCTTTCAACTATGGTATTCCTTACTACCATGCTTTATGCTGTCATTAGGCTTTTATGATATAAATGAACTCCTAAGCCCTGATGTTTTAAAGAGCTTCAAGGAGGAGAATGGTCCCCTCAGCAAATCAAGTCCGCCACTGAAATTAGCGAGAATCTAAAAATTATGCAAGCCGGGTTGCTCTATCAGCTCAGAGACGGGAACCTTCGATCCTTTGGGAATAAGAGGAGGAGAGGGAGGTCAACTTTCTGCGGTAGAGACAAACCACAAAAGTAAACTTAGGCTTCTAGTGATAGCCTGCTTCACTCTTTGTCTATTGAGTAATATATGCTATATAGGAGCATGCGGAACGGAATTATGTAATAAGTTAGATGAGATTCATGAATAAAAAAGAGAGCTTAGACTGGGGAACCAAAAGGGTAGCCCAACCTCTCTGCTCTTTACTTATTGATTTCTATTCTCAGCTGGTGACATTGTCTTAAAAGATGATCTTCTTTCGTCCTCAGGTTATAGCATACTTTTGATAGCCTTTATGGTTATCTGATAGCATTTAATGGTTATCTAGCCCCCCTCTCAGTAGCTCAGTGGTAGAGTGTCCAATTTCTATTTATTAGTTGGCCTGCAAAAAATCAATTATTTAGTTCGAAATCTAAGTTACCGGGAGCTGGACATAAGAAAGAACTTCAGTTATATGATACACCATTTGTATGGTACTGTAAAAGCAGCTTAGAATGCTGCTAAAGTCGATAGATTTGACAAATCAGTAGTTAGTACTAATCATATTGATAAAAGAGTAGTTAGTTTTATGCCATCTACATCTTCAGCAAAGCATAAAGTCCTGAACCAATTTCTGGGGTAGCACACAGCTCCCAGCCCGTAAGATAAGGTCTTCAGATATGTCTACGCTTTAGGGAATTAAACAAGATTCAAAGCTTAGGAAAATCTAGTAGAAAATAGAGTCTATACTAGAATAAAGTCAATCTCTAGAATATAACTATAACGAAAGTCTTCTCACTTTCCGTGTATTGAACTAAGGACCAACGACGAGAGGAGAAGGAGGAGTCTGTCGTCAAAGAAGACGATTCAGTTCAATTTTCTCAATTTCTTTATGTTTCAACACACACCTTTTGTTCCTAACGTCCAATCTGAAATAAATCAAAGAAAAAGAATAAGGGTCTCGCATAATCAATCTAGAACATATTCAGTTAGTAGAAATAATTCAATGAAGTCACGTACTGCTTACATTGATTCGAGCTAATATAGATGGTCATGATTTTGATATGAACGAAATCGTCAATCGAGTCAAGGAGTGTTTCGATTGTGTAAGCATAGTAGTGGGAAGGGAAAGACATGAAAGTGAAAGATATGATTACTACGTAGGAATTCGTCGTAGAAATGCAGACCGGTTTCGCGCTGAAAGATTGCTTAGAAATGCATTTCATGAATTAGAGGGAGAACAAATTGATGTTCAGTTTCATAAATCATTCCAATCAGTCCGTCAGTATGTGTTCCAATACGAAAATGAGAATCTCGTAGTTTGGGGAGAACAAGAAAATCTTGCTGACGCACCTTTCAAAGTATGTAAGACTTCGAAGAAGAAACTTCTAGGATTATTGCAAGGGGCAAAAGCACTAGCCGAGGAGGACTACGACACTCTGGTATTGTTAAAAAGGGCTATCGCCCTTGTCGAGGATGGCAACGTAACTACTCCTTCTGCTAGTGGACATCTTTTAGGTAAGGCTAATCCATTAGTGCTGGAGCCGTGCCCCCATTGCAAAAAGGTACATTTTCGAGCTGTCATGCTATCAAGACAACTCGGTATTTCATTTATGGCTGCCAAACGCATAATGGCTCTGTGCTCATCCATTTCATTTCTTTGGATTGGAATACTGACTACATACCTCATCGATACCTATTCGTACACTCTACTGAACTGGCTTCAAGAGTTTATTCGTGCATGAAATACTGTTTTTCCTATGCCTGAAGTGAGAGATGAGTTGTCTGAGGGGATAGGTTGACTCCTAAGTTTGATGTGACCTCTAGCAATTGCCACCAACCAACAACGTGAACTGCTGAGCGCAGAGAAAGCAACATGCATGAAATCTTTGGGGGAGGTGGGAACAAGAAAAGGACCTGGAGGCCTAATCGGCGAGTACCCGACTCACACCCGGATCATTTTCATTGCATCTCTGTATTCAATCCAAACCGTTATCTGTCTCTTTTTTATCTGGTCAAATCAATCTCCAGCACGAAAGCATATAGGTGGGATTCACTTCTTTTCTTATTAGTGTCATTCATTCTCGGAAAGAGGCAAGATAGCCTTCGAAAAGAAAGTTATGAAGCCAGTCATTTCGATTAACATTCTTGATCTTGGAGTGTAACTCCGGGTTGACATTTCTAATCAACTAGTGGTTGGTGCCAGTCACTCACATTTCAACTCCATCTATCCTGGCCAGGGGAAAGTACTTTTAGTACTAAAGTAAAGGATGCCTGAAATCGTCTTCAATCTATCTGGAATCACTCACTCACGCACGAGTTTTCTTTTGAAAGCACCCTTTCTCTTCTTCTTCCTAACCTTCTTCTTCTGCTTGAACTGAAACTAACTCTGATAATAAAATATCCCTTAGAAAATGGATCTCTTCCTCTATCGCCTTGAAGCTCTGGCTTCGTTGATTGACTCTAGAACCTTCCCAACTATAGCTAGGGTTAAAAAAGCACCAGCTCTATATGCTCTATCCCTGGGGATTACTACTAAAAGGTAGGGCAAAAGGGTAGGGTGACTCTAGCAGGGTAGGGGTTTAGGGTTCTCAATGGTTTGCTTATATCCTTATTCTATCTTGGTTCCATTAGTTAAAAAATATCTATCACCGGGGATTGGCTACAAAGCCCAAACCCGACGAACAAGATTCCCCTTCTTTCCTATGCGCCTTTTGTCAATGAGATCCCGGAAGCTTTAAGATCTCGATTGCCTCGTTGTCGATGAGCTATGAAGAAAAGAGCTGAACTGGGGGATTTGTCAAGTCAAGTTTTGATAGGGATCCTCTTTCGGGTTCTCAAAAAGGACTACCAGCGGGAGTGCTTGAGTCAATCTTTCTTCTCTTTGTTCTCATGTCCCTGAGCGAAAGGGGCCCGTCCATCAATAGAAGGTGCGGCTAGCTTCACAGAAGAGTAATCCCGAATTGGCCGGCCATTCTTCTTTCTGGGTTTCCGTTCCCCTGCCACCTTCAATCCGTCCGCTGGGAATGATTCAAGCAATGCAGGTGAAGAAGGGGGGACTACAAGCTTGAGTGCTATCTATCCGAAGTGAAATCCTTGTATTAGTAGTCACTAGGAAGCCTTCCCCCTCGCTAGAGCAAAGCAAGCCCCATAGCAATTCCTCTCACCATCCCCATCTCCCGGATCCAAGGCAATGCCAACTAAATAAATGAGAGGCGAGTGACCGCTTCTCAATCAATTGATTCCGGAGCAAGCAGCTCTACTCCATCTTCTAATGCCGAGCCATCTTCCTCCTGCTACCAATAACCAGATAGAACCCTGGGATAGCCATAACTAGGATCTTTCAAGGCCCCGGAAGGTACGCCATTCATTGGAACCAATCCAGGGCATCTATCCGATCCCGATCAAAGGTGGGCTACGGAGCTGCATCTAAGCAATCGAATTACACCCCTTCCGCTCATCGATCTCGTTCCCGTGGACTGGGATCCATCCGGGCCCCGGCGATTTAGCATCAACGAAAGAAGGAACGGGACTAGGCCCACCAACTGCATGACCTGGGTCTCTATCCGACGATCGAAGGCCTTCATCTTCAATTCCCTCTCCTGCTGGACCGGATCTTGGATAGAAAGAAGGTGAGTCCAGGTCTCTTGCTCCAAGGCATTCGTGTCTAGACGGAAGCAGAGGCGTAACTAGAGCTATCAATCGGTGGGAAGGAAGAGTAGCAGTTTTGCAATCGGATAGAGAGTGGGTAGGAAGGGTCAGCAGAGCTCTTTCCTTCGCTGAGCGAATGCTATCATGTAGGTACTCGAGCAATAGCTGCTTCAGGCGCTCGACCGGCGTGAAAGAACAAAAAGGCTTCCCATAGAGGAGTTTTTTTCACTAGTAGACTACTAGAACCGCTCTTAGTTCAGCTGGTAGAACGTAGGTATCCAAAACCCTATGTCGTAGGTTCGACTCCTACAGAGCGTATGACCAACCTATCAGGCTTTCCAACTTGGCTTGGCCGAGAAGGGGTCCGATTGAATCTACTATGTAATTTCATAGTGAATGAGTGGTATTGTTTCCGCTCTTCGAGTAAAGAAAGGCATCGATAGACCCCACGACCCAAAAGGCCTACGAGGTCGGTAACCGGTGTGGGCTAAGATCCTTTACGAACTGGAAGAGCAAAAGAAAAGAAGACACTGGAGCTTACTCGAAAGGGAGGCGTAATTGCATGCTTCGCTTCAAGTGCACTAGCGGTTTGAGGAACCAGCGCCCAATGAGCCTGCGCGGCCGGTAACCGTTGGCTACGAACCGCGATAAAACATTGAACTTTCGAGAACAGAGAAACAATATTAAAAGAAAATGAGTATGGTTTCTCCTTTATATATTAAGCCTTAGCGCATAAGCCGCTTTTTCGCGAAGCGAGAGTGAGAGCGTAATAGGAAAAGAACCTACTCGCGCTTTCACTTGACTTACGGAACGGACTTTCCTATCTCTAGTACTTTGTGTTCTGGAGGTAACTCAAACAGCCCGCGTTCAGTCTTCCAGTTCGGCCTGACTTCGAGCCCATGGATCTAAATCCGGGTGCAAGAAGCATATTCATCTCGATCTGCAACTCAACTATATAAGGATCTTGAATGGGCAGTAGCCCCACTTGAAAGTGGCTACTGCCTTTCCTTGATATGCGAATCTGAAATCGAACAAAGGGATGCTTTACTTTAATTAAGTAAGTAGGGCGGTTGGTAAGCACCGGTCACTGAAGAAATGGGATCTAGTCCCGTAGCTGCCTCTATCTCTGACTGAACCCTGTTTTGACTATGCCTCTTCAACGCCTATTCAACATGCCCATGACTACGCTTTCCCGCTCGTGCTAGCAAATGAAATGCATAGCCCGCATCCCCCAATCACGCCACATCTGTCTGTGGAAAGAGATCACGCTGCGGATGAGCCAACCAAGGTCTTATGTTCTTTCTGTACAGTACTCCGAAATTTCGATCGATTATTATTATGTCGATTCTGCTGCTTTCCCGCGGAATGCAAAGCATGCTAAGTGGCCCTTTCTTTATCGTATCGCGCGCGCATCTTCCACTTCTGCCAACCCCAACTCTAACTGGGCTGTGCATTCCTTTCGACTGCCTAATCTTCCTAAAGTCACTACCTCCCCTTTCTATGATAGGGTAAGGCCTTTGCCGGGGCTCGATCTGCATGACAACTTTCATATCATATGATGGCAGATCCGCAATCTCGTTGGTCTTTCCTTTCCCACACCCGAAAAATAAGTTGAACTGCGCCGTCAATTTCCAATAAATGTTAGGCCTGCCGAAGCGTTCGAAAAGACGACTTCAATGGCTTCAGTATGAATCACTGCTTATCTCCCGAGCTTTCAAGTAGGGTTGGAACCCACTTATTCCCTTACTGAATTGGGCGGGGGATAATTTTCCTTATCATACGTGGAAAAATTTAGGACTGCCCCGGAAAACCACCCCAAAGCCAATTACTATGGTAAGATACTGGTTGCTTTCCCTGCGCTCCCACAGCCCCGATGCTTCAGTCTCAATCTCCTCAGGTTGCTTGAAAGATAACTGGAAGGGATCTGGTAGAACCGGAGCATGACAAAGATGATTCTCTAACTCATCTGCGGACCCTTCTTTTGCATTACCCCACACCATTTCCTCATTCTGATGAGTGCACTTCCGTAGAGGAGTTGCAATTGCAGGAGAATTATCAATGTTCAGGTGGCACCAACAAAACTCCAACGTTCTTTCCTTACTCATTCCTCTGTACTGTAGGGCTTGGGCCTTGGCCACTTCATGATGGCCTCTACTCCGGATCTTAGTTAGTTGTCCTCCTCAACCAACATACCCAGGATATACTAAGGACTGGCGAATTCACACTTCTTCAAGTTCAGCCTCGTGCTTCAAGGCAGGCATCCGAAACAGATCTGGGACTTTGCAATGCTCTTCCCATGTCCCAAAGAAAACCGGGATGTCGAGGATACCAATACAGAGTGATCCAAGTATGGCCGCCAGACATAAGTCATCAGCCTCATGGATAGACACGATCCCTTAGCCTTCCG
>JAVXUL010000017.1:1406724-1511788 GCA_035590515.1 Trichilia minutiflora | reverse complement strand
ATCTCTGGGCCTTCCGCTATGAGATATTTCCAGTGCAGAAGCATATTCATGCAGAAGACTCTGCCACTTTTTCCCCTTGGGCAGGAAAGGCATTCTCAGGGCTAGAACGAAGGAAGACACGGAAAGAAAAGAACCTTGACTGACCTTGAACACAGAAATGAGCTACTCATCTTATTTATTCAATACTGGATCGTGAGCTACCGTTCTAAAAGAAGTTCATTCCAGGCCAGGGCAGCTAAGCTTGCCTTAACGGGAATTGATGAGAATGATGGATTTTGGGATAAGACTTACGCATCTTCCTCTGGACGTTCGGTTCGAGCTATTTCATAAATGGGTTCTTCTCCTGCTAAAATGTATACTCTTTCTTTTAGTCTCGACTGTCTCCACCGGGGACTCCTCTGAGTCCCATCCAAGCATATCTACGAGACCTGCGGATACCCCTTCATCTTTCGACTGAGCAATAAAAGAATGGGTTAAAGCTGATTGAAAGCATTGATTTGACCGTACGACTCGAAGTCCCAATATTCTCCCATCAAGATGTTACTGGCCAACGGGTTGTTCGTCGTCTTGAGGATCATGTCGATCGAATGGTTAAAGTAGTTGAAGAAAGACCGTGTTTTTCGCCTCGAGTCTATTTTCTTAGTGAACGACTATCTTTTTTCCCATGCTTTCCGTTGGTCAACAACCAACAAAAGTTCATGATATTTCTTCACTACTTAATTAAGAAGCACACCGGGCTGCTTAGGCGGAATACGCAAGCGGTGTGCTTTAAGAGAAAATCCTTTTTTTAAATGGGATGAAAGGCACACTCACAATATTTCAATATGGATCGCAGTGTGATCCAACTTGTCCCGCTCGTTATTCACCCAGCGATTGGATTGAGATTTCAATTTCGGAATCTTCTCCATCTGAAAGAAGTTTTTCCCGGGTCTCCAATAGTTCCGCTTCTGACGCGTCCACTGGGGTCCGAAATGAGCTGACTTCTTCTTTGCCACAAGATCTATGAGGAATTTACTAATATTTGTCGTTTCTTTCAAGGTAAGATAAACGAAATAGGAGCAGACTTGCCAAGCACCTGGTCTATTGAAGAATTTACCCAGATGGTTATTGGGGAAGAGGAGGTTTGGATTGGATAAAACAACTGGTTGGTGCTCGCGCACCCGCTTTTTCTTGACCTTTAGACCTTGCTTGCTTTAGTATATTAGTCTAAAATCCTGTGACCAAAAAGGAAGTTCAGGCTTAGCGCAGATGAAGACATTTCTCTCACGGGCTCGACTCAAAGACAGAGATTTTCTCATGCTCATCGGGCTCAGGCATCTCCTTATTAGACTTTACTGGCTTTCAGAGGAAGTCAAGGAGAAAAGAAGAACAAACTGATGGTCTAAAGCGACCTTTCTCTTCCTAACCTTCTTCTTATTCTTCCCTTACTTACTCCTACAGCGTGGGATTTCCTAGTAGCCTCATAGAGCGCTGATTCCCGTACCAATCCTTACTCTAGCACGCGGATACAAGACTGACGGGGTAGAGGGATTCGCGGGTTAGCTTTTGGGCTTACAGGATTAGTTGCTTAAAATAGAACTACAGGCTATCCTCTTCCTGTACCAGCTGAAACTAGCTAATCAATGATCTACTTTTCCCGCTTTCTCTGCACATCCCTCTCTTTCTCCTGAAGTGAAGGTTCGTTCCTCTTAGCCTACGGATTGCGATCGTTGAGATGTCATTGTTGAGATCAGAAGCGGGCTTGAACTGCTTTATTCGGTCTGAAGCTGACCTACGATTGGAGGCTGCTGAAAGAGAAGAAAAGGAAAGGTGGTGCTAAAAAGGGACTGCTACCAATCTTAAACAAAGGGCTAGAAAGAAGACAGCAACCGCGTACCCGGACTTACTTGAATGGGGAGCTATCCTATAACACTAACAAGCGGGGACAGAGAAGGAGAACCTCTTTGAAAAGGACAGAGCCGCTTGGCCGCTACTTACACATCTGGAGTTCCGGACTGAACTACGGAACGGAATTCAAGGGCTGGGCTTAGAAGCCCCTTAGATAGCACTTCCTCTATTCATAGAAGAGATTTTCTTTCCTCATCACGACCATCATAACCTAACTCCAGGACTGCTACGGGCACTGATCCTTCTATTCAAAGTTTCCTTTCTCCTTTGCTATTCTTTTGACTCTCCAAATTAGTTTCTCCTACAGCGAGCTACTGACTAGCGGCAATCGGGACGGAGAGAAGACTAGCTATAAAACTCCTACAGGCGCTAACAAACCGACTCTGCTTCCCTAAAAGCTGCTCTTGCTTCCTTGCCTGACTCGGATATGAACCCTGACTCTTAAGATGACTCAATTCCCTTAGGTCGAAACTCTTTAACCTCGTCAACTCGGGATTCCCATGCCTTGGCTTCAAGACTTCCTTTATCGAACAGACACTGATAGCGATAGATGGGATTGGACTCGAGCAAAGACTGGAAGGCAGATACTTCTGACTTCGGAACCAATGGCTGGCAAGTGCGCCCCTCTTCTCTTCTCTTAGATCAAGTTTCTACCAGTCTCGCAAGTGTTCTAGTTATAGACAGGAGCAGTGGTTCAGGGTAGAGTAGAGAGGGGGGAAGGGGCATTCCCTTCTACTAAGTGAAATAGGAGACTGATTTTCTAACTAGAACTAGAACTAGTATAATAATATAGAATAATTTCTAATAAGTCAACATATAATATTTAAATAACTAAACTGATTTTCTAACTATTCTAATTTAATAATAATCTAATAGATTCAATAATAAGTAAACATAAATATCAATTATAGAGGTATGCAGGAAAAAGATAGCATTCGCTACGTTCAAGCTAAACTCATTCTTCATTCCTTACTTATTCTTGAAATACCGTTCATGGCATCGAGACATTGACTCCCAGATCAGCTAACCACTCGCAGAGCTACTTTCAGATCCCCAATGACAATCTCGTCACCCGAGTTGAACAGAAGATAGAGTTTCAGTTCCAGTGAAAGCCCCTACTCCCAACAAGTTGGAAAGTGAAGTTCAAGTGCTGAAGTCAAAGAGAAGTTTCTTCTTTCTGTGACCGCGGTTACAGTTGCAATAAGTACTTTAAAGCTCAACAAGGCTTTAAACGGCTAAAGCAGATCAGGAAAAAACCCTTATTCCGGGTGTGAGCCATAGCACAGGGACTCTCGGTTGGTCGTAGAAATGAAAGAGTTCACAGTTTTCGCTAGTGAAGCTTTAAGAGATAGGGCAAGTAGTCTACGACTATCCTTGCTTTGTTGCCGGCTTTCATAGTAAATAAAAGAAGTAGCTTTCCGCTTTCCGCCTTCCACTTTGGTTGGACGGTAGTTCCGGGAGCCAGTAGCGGTAACAGGTCGAGGGATATCAAAGAGAAGGTGCAGTTAGTCAAGCCTACAGTTCGAATACCGGGCTAAGCAAAAATTCCTTACTCTTTGGGAAAAGAAGTAAGCTAGACGATTACCTTCTGTCATAGGAAGTAGGCACCAGTACCAGTTCCGGTAGTGGTTACGGTAAGACTGCTTTGAAAAGAGAAAAAACTCCTTGCGAGCCAGCAGTTGGATTTCTTATGCCAGACAATGTTAGTTCGCAGTTCGAGTGTGATTTCCATCTCTACCATCTCTTCTTCCTAGACAATCAAGGGGTATGGTCGGTTCGCTTACAGAGAGTGCTTTGAGTCAGTCTGAGAGTCTCTTTATCTTATTCTAGGAGGACGGACCCTTTTAATAGGCTTTCCCCGTACGCAAGAACTATCGGTACGGTACTCCAGTGGTCCAATCAGTCTAATGCGTAATGTCTGGTATCGGGAGTCTTTTAGTAATCCATAGATTAGGAACCGAGTGGGGTACTCTAAACTCTAAAGGCTGCTCTGCCACCTAGGGGATAGGATACCTTTTCCTTTTAGTCCGATTCGAGAACTGGATCTTCTCGAAGACCGGCTTACTAAGCTTTTTCAGCAGGAAAGCGAAGCTAACCTTTGGTTTGAATGTTTGAATCGACTTCTTTTCTTATTTTATTCTTGATCTAAAGGCGGAATTCGCTTTTTTAGAGGTCTCCTGCGCAGGCATAGGCATAGCATAGACTTTCTTGGAACATGGATCAAAAAAAAGCTAGCCCGAAAGCTGCTTACCCAGACTTCCCTTAGCTTAGCGATTTGACTGAAAGCCGGGCTGACTCTCTATCATTTTCTAACTAAAAAAGCTAAGCGACAAAGAGCAGGAAGAGGTTTAGGCTTTTCGTAAGCAGATAATACTGATTATCTGCTTGAACGTGGAAATGGGATATAGGCTGTGAGGGATTAACCTGATTGACCATAAATCCGCTATTGCCCATGCGGAGAACAAGATAAGCGACCTATCACGAGTAGGCCCAACCATACCCAACAATGGGATCGCCGATCCAACACGAGTATGATTATCCACGAATTCTCATATAGAAAGCAGTGGCGGCGCATCCTTTGCTGCCATAGAGCGAAAGACAAGGACACAGGACACTGGAAGAGATGGCTAAGCAAAAAGTCAAAAGGAAAGGGATGGGACATGTGAGTCAACGTCGGTCTCTGCAATCTGAGGGCTTTGCCGTCTCTGGGTTATGGATCATAGGGCTTTGACTCTTGTCTGAGGCTTGTAAAGTCCCATCCTCCTGTACTTTCTCAGTAGTCACATGGGTTCCACTTCAAGTACCGCAAATCTCGAACTCCTTGCAATTTGACTAAGTTGGTTGGATTGAGTGGAGAGGCAACTTTTCTTTGGATTAGATGGGCTTACTCCATCCTTAGATGAAAGACTGTCTTTCTTAGGCCCAGATGCTTTCCGTATCCTGGTTGGGGCGATCCTATTGGGCGGGCCCAAAGGTGGGTTTCATGCCTGGTCTGGCTTTCCCATTCATCCGGGTCGGATCCAGAGTGCTCGGGTTGGCGGGAATATCTCAAAAATCCCCTTCTTTTCCTCCGATCTCCCCGGTGCAGAATCAACCTCCAACGTACCAGAAGTGGGGCTTTTAGTATCCTTGTGTCCATATCGGCCACAATGGAAGCTAATAGCATTGAAACGAAAACTATAACTGAAAAAAGAAACAACTTTCTTTCATTCCCTCGGATCACTGAACTTCACTTCAACACTGACTTTGACTTCGAATGAAACAATTGACTTATAGAAATCTTACTTACTTAGTCATATGACTTAATAAATCATTCCTTTCATCAGCTGTTGATGCAATAGAAGCTCTTGATGTAAAAACCCTTGCCGCTGCTACCCTTGCTCGAGATTGGCTTAGTCTTCAATCAGCCGCTCTTGGTCTTGTTCATGCAGCTCTTGTTCACGTAAGCGGTGCTACCGTTGAATAGACGGATGAGATTCATTTTGAAAACGAATCCCAGATCTGACTCAATAGGAACCGATTACATAGATTGAAAGAAGTAGTTGTTTGCCTACCCGCTCTTGTCTTTTCTGGTACAGTAGCAAGCAGCTGTTGGGATCTTATCCGCTGCGGAGGTTGGAGGTGCGAAGCGGCTGTTCTCGCAATTGAATCTTCATACCATCTTTTACGGACAAATAGGTTTATTGGCAGTGAAGAAGAAAGAATGGGTTGCTAGCAGAGAGAAGGACAAGAGTTAGAACGACGAAGACAGACGGCAGGAAAGGGCCATATACTATCTCAGCAAGAAGTTCACTGATTATGAGACAAGGTATACGGTTCTAGAAAAGACCTGTTGTGCTCTTACATGGGCCTTTCAAGGCCTACGCCACTACATGTTGAACTAGACGACCATGCTGATTGCAAGGATGGACCCGCTGAAGTATCTCTTTGAAAAGCCAGCCCTCTTCTTTAGTGATTGTGATCAAGAGCACAGACTGGACCTGCCCCAATAAGCTTATCGCGCACTCTTGAGCTTCCTATAAGAAAGAGGTTTCAATGTATAATTGGTTTCCCGATTCTCCCCGTCTTCCCTGGCCTCTGCAAGACACTCCAAGTGCAAGACTAGAGAAAGAAGAATGGCTTAAGCCTTCAAAAATGAATCGCCGATCGTAGAATAAGCACTTTCTCCTTGCTCCTTTCACTCATTCCCGGAAGGAGCACACTAGGAAGCAAGTCGCAATGACAAGGCCTTCCAGCAGTAGTCCTCTGTTAATGCAGCAAAAAGCAAGAATTTTGGATTGTAGGGAAGCGTGTATTTATTTCAAGCCAGGCGGATAGGTGCTCCTTGAAGACCTGTTATTGTGAAGAGACAGGGACAAGCACACAATTCCAAGAGCAGCAGTAGGAAGAAAGACTGTCGAACCCGATACATCCACTGCACGATGCTGTGGAGCCCGGGATTGGATTTCGAAGGGAGGGGGAATGCTCAACTAAGTCAAAGCCCTTTGATCTAGGAAAAATCCATGTCCCTTGACTGGAACTGGACTTTTCCTAACGTGGGTGTGTTGCACTGTATGCTGGTTCATCCGATCAAGCTCTTGGCTAAAAAAGATTCGAAGAAGGCTCCTCAACTTCACTTTCAATAGCGGTTGCGTGGGCTTTCGCTTACTCAACTTGCACAAAGCTACTTGAACTATCTCGCCGGTCGGATTCAACTCTTTCTTCGTATGTGCCCGTTAGATTCAGTGCTGTATAGGACCCGCAGTCCCCAGCCCAATGATTCAAGGTTCAGTGGAGAAGAGAATGAATCAAGTAGAAGAAAGGGAGCTCTTTGTGTCTTTGAGTCGCCTATCCCATTTTGTATTCATTCCTTGGCTTGAACCAGTTCCCTGGGCCAACATCTTCTTTTCTTGCATGGATCGCTTTCTTATAACATAGCTAGTTGAATGAGGATCTCCCAGGTGCCGGATGGATACAACAGATGCTCGACCGACCTACCCGAGTTGCTAATTCCATCTCCATCGTTCTCTCGGCCCTAGAAAATGATTAATAATAATTTCGATATTGCTGATAAATGGAATCATAGATTGTCTTTGATTAAAATAACAATTTGACCATCTTGGTTGACACAAAGTTGACCGCCATCATTACAAGGAATAGCTCCCTCTCCCGGTCCTATAGACAATATTTTACCATCCAATTGGAGTTGCTCAAATAAGTCGACAATTTCTTTTTCAAAGCTTAATTCTTGCGGACTTTCTGAAGAGGGAAAAGAGATTATAACCTCTTGAATATACCTAGTATAATCTAATTGCGGAAATAGACGTTGAAAGGCTTTATCGAAGTCGATTAAGGCAAAATTGAGTAAGACATCAGATATACACGGCGAAGAAGGTATAGATAAAACCATATCTTCTGTGTACTCTATTTCACTTTCATTTAAAATAGGTATATTAAAGAATTGCTTTCTAATTCCAGAGTTTCAACATCCTTCACTACATGTGAAAGCTTACCTAAAAGACTATCTCGATTTATGGTCTTAACCGACTTAGTTAGGTCGATTTTAGAAAGTCTTAAAACTTTCTTTCTCGCACAGATTCTATCATAATAGTATTCTATACTTGCATTAAAGCCCAAAGAATTTTCCATGAAAAGATTTTGGATTACAAAATTTTGGTGTAACATAGACCCCAGACTCATTAGCACAAGGCCGTCTTCTTGGGTAGGGTGGAAACCGATATAAAAGATATTATCCTTCTCTAAATCATAGGCTGAAATTATGTGGCTGAAATTACTTTTAGATAGCTCATCCTTTCTGCGGAAGACGCTAAGTCGAAGCGGCGACAGGGTGTATCTTCCATCCTTTATTCTTTTCAGAATCTCTCAACATTTAAATTCCGTCAATTCGGGAAATGAATCTGATTTTTCGTAGAAATCAATTATATTATTCGCAAGCCGATCCAACGAACAAAAGGCTTCATTACTACTAGAATATCTACTTCGCTGAATATATGACGATAAGACAATCTTTCTTACATTACATTTTTCTATACCTACTCTATGCGTTTTTAGAGCCACGCCAGGCTGTAATTTGAATTTCATCATCATAATGTTATTTTTTTTTGTTCTTTTACAAACACCCATTAGTGTTGCGAGGAAGATGGGACCCCCTTGCCTTACCCGGATCAAAGATCCCTCTCTCTAAGGAATGTAGAGAGAACCGGCTTATGGGATTTCCGGGGCTTTCCAATCTTATCTATTTGATTAGATTATTGATTCTAGTAGAAAGGCATACGACTCCTTTTATAAAAGATGTAGCCTCGTCAAAGATAGAGGAATCTTTTAAGGCGTGAGGTGAAGGTAGAAAAAAAATACGACTTTGAGTGTTCCACGTGTTAAGAAGTATTAAACAATCCCTGGCTTCGACTTAGTAAGAGAAGAGGACTATTTATTAGTAAAGCCTAGGGCCAGTTGTTGAGAGGCTGCACTCAAGGTAAGTATAGGATTTAGTTTCAGAACAATCCAATCCCACCCGGATTCCATATTCCATTCTCTTTGCTTTCGTTCCTCTCTCTTTCTCGTCGAGCTCAATTCCATCGATCCTCTAGCAAGTCCTCGATTGAGTTGAGGAAGGAAACTTCTAGTTCTAGACTAGGAATCCGGAAACATAGGAAGAGAAAAGTCAAATGATAAGATGCCAGTTTAAAAGGTCCCTTATTTCGTGCCTTAAACCAATCCAATGCAGGGGAAGACTGAGGGAGCCCAGCCCTCACTTCAATTTTTTAGAACTGAGAATGCCCTTTCGGGCCATATGTGACTGAGGAATGAGATGAAACTGAGCATGCTCGACCGACAGCAGCCCTAGTCTAGGGATTAGAGTAAAAAGAAAGTCTTGGGAAGAAAATTAACGAAGGCAGTCAGAATCCAGTCCTAAATTTTTGCCCGCGGAATGGTCCCTCTGCCGGGTTGTCAATGTACGCGAATCAGCTTATCCCTTCTTCTTCTTGAACTCATCCAAGTCAGCTACCGACCTTAACACCCTCTTTGCCAAAGTGATGTGATCCAGCTTGGGCCGGGATTTTCCTCAGGCCTTGCCTTGAATCTCTTTCTGACTCTTCCTTTGACATCGCATCGATCGAAGGTCTTATTACGAGAGGGGAAGACATTCATGTAAATGTCGGCAAGCCGCCTTCTACCCGCGGAAGAGAGTAGATGCCCCGTCTTGCTAAACTAAATCAGACCTGAAAAATCTAGTTTATCGCTTTTTCTTTGGGGAACTCAGCACTCCGATCTCGCAGAAAGCTTTCTTACGAAGCGACTATACTGTCCAGGGAGCTGGGAAAAGACTCACTCATGATAAGACTTCCTTGCTTATCTTCACCTTCCTCTCGAGCTACCAACCGAAGCTATCTTTTCACTTATAGGCAGATCTGAATGTCATGTATAAGTAGCTAGTTTACCTGCATTCAAGAACCATAGATGAGAATTAGTTGTGGATATAGTCAACCTCCCCCAGCTACTAATAATATTCTATAGGATTGCACACGTGTACCTTACTATCATAGTCCAAATAAAGAATCTTTTTATAATAACACTACATGGGATCATCACCTGGTCCAATAGACACAATATTTCCAGCCAGACTGAGTTCTTCCAATAGCGTATATCCAGCTTTTTCGTCGAAGATTACTTCATCATTTCCTCTAGTCGAAATAAACACTTCATTGATGAATCTAGAAAATGCTATCCCAGGAAACCTTTTGGGAAATTCACGATCGAAGATGTCCATTAAGACTATATTGAATAAGACCCTCGTGATTTCACCCACTGGGGGCATACCACCAAAGCTTATATCTGACCTATTCTTTCCATCATCATCAATGATAGGGAGTAAAAGTAAAGATGAAATGAGTTTCTAAACTGAACCATCTCCAACTAAAGGCTTAACCTTATCTAAAAGAAGACTGATTGGAATCATCCAACATGAAGCCATTAAGTCAAGCTTGTACAGTCTATCAACCTTTCCCATTTGTTGAAGACTGTAATAAAAGGAAGAAAGCTTATTTTCAATTCGATAACCCTCTTTTGGCAAGCGACCATGAGAAAGACGAAATAACATTAGGGTGCATCCCATTAACACCAATACATCCTCTTTATTAGGCATAACCACAGAAAGAATATCTGGATCAGAGCTAGTCCCAAGCATGATATCGGGACAATCAGGTAGCCTATCATGTAAAAAGGGAATTAGACCCTCCTTCTTTATGAACTTAACTTGTAGCGGATATAGAACGTATAAACCAGAAAGTCTTTTTTGTTGAATAACAGCTAATTGGTAGCGAGACATACTAAATTGAAGATTATCCGTCAAATCTTTATAGATAAAGTCAATATCAGCAGACAGCTGCACAAGTGAAGATTCTACAGTACAATAATTTCGAGTCCAAATAATGGGAAGAAAAGACGAACTATGAGTATAAACTAAACGACTCTTATAAAGTGTGATAACTCCAATCATAATCATCCTATATCTCCACATTAATTGCACCAGAATGGTTCTCCACTAGACCGACCGCTAGAAAGAAAGCTCGTCGAAGTCCTTACATAGAGCAAAGATTTGTTGGTTCTCTATCTCAGATAATAAATGGTACCAAGATTTTTTAGACACAGCATTCTATTACATATTAAAAGAGTGAAACTTAGGCTTTCCCTGGGATTCCTTCGCATATAATCTTTCGATTCCTCAAATAGAATCTTTCAGGTGTCTCTACCCCGGCCCATCAGTATAATGTAGACTTAACTCCTGCTATGAGAGGTTCCCGGTAACACTAATCCGAGTACATACAGCATGAGAACGGCATAGAATAGAGCATTATCTTTCCTGTGTTGTGAAGTTAATAGCTCTATCCTCTGGGATTTCCTAAAGTGCCACAACCCAAGTCTAAATATACTGATGTAACCCTCTAGCATACTAACTAGAGAACGACATCTATTTGACTCTAAAGGGGGCAATACATGTAAGAGTACTTTTTTTAAGGCTGAGGATTTCAGGTAACCTATCAGGATGGCCTTGACCTCCTGCGCGCAAACACACTTTATCCCAGCTTCCATACTGATCCGGCCTTCATCATAGGCTAGCATAGCAGACTTTTTCGCGATTTCAAGGAATTGAGATGATCGATATGTATAATTGACAGAAACTACTTTTTTTGAGGCTAACTCCAAGACTAATGTTTCTATTTCTGCTTCATTCACTTCCTGATAGTTTGTGTGCCGGGGAAGGAGTGAGCAAAGCGAGCGAGCTGGCAGTTCATAACCATTTCTCATTAGAAGAAAGATTCCTCCGACCACTATAGATGTGATTGGACTAGTTTATTTGTTTATGCCATAAGGAGTGATATATACCTTGTTTCTCCGTTTGGTCTTTATCTTTAAGGTATTTCTTTCTCTCAAAAAAGAAGTACAAGAAATGCCAAAGCCGAAAAGGGGGTAAGAAGTTTCCGTAGCAATCAATCTGGTTTAAAACATGAACGAAGTCCGAATAAGACAGGGACTGGCATATAAGCGCACCCAAGGAAAACGGAACTGACAGTAGGGTTAAATGCACCGCTGAAGCTGCCATCTCACGAATTGGATTTTCAGTTTTGAAAAATAGAACTCAATAACAAGAATACCAATATATATCATCTTTCACACAAGAATTGCTCAAGGTTGGAGGAAAAAGCACGACTATTGAATCGAATCTCCTGTCTCCATGGTAGATGGGGCAGACTCAGTAAAAGGGAAAGGAAAGGCGAGATCGGCTCACTTCGACACCGACTCAGGTGAATCCACCACTTCGCCCCGGTGGTCTAGCGCATTTCAAAAAAGAAAAGACAGGGAGTGATGGGGGCTTACCTCGGATCCGATTTACTACTGTCTCAACGCCGCTGACGTCACCAAGCAAAAAGTGATGGTCACGACACGAAAAGAATATCACCGTGAATGAAGGGAGAGAGTTTCTAACCGACTTGTCAATAAGGCGGCCGTCCGATCGATCCTTCAGAGCCATAACAACTTCGCTCCAAAGAGCGCTTCTGTCCGCGTGAACAAACGGATCGAACTGTACCGTCAAGGAGGGGGTTTTTTTCCTATTCCACAGCCTAGAAATTCCTTTTTTCTGTGCTCGCCCTAACCTATTGAACAAAACCTAGTGCTCAAGCCGAAACCTTACTCCTATCCTAGTATTGTATTGCAAAAACTCCCTTTGGGGTTAAACTAAGATCGAATCTTCCTATCCTAAGCTTATCTTTCATGCGCTTATTGATGGAAGGGAATCGGCTTATCATCGAAGATGGACATTCAAAAGTCATTTCTCGAGGAAGATTCATGTGCTTCTCTTATTATATATACGCCTTCCTCACTCTAACAAGTAAGCAAGTCCATTTCATTGCCTCTGACTCGCCTGAATTCGCACAGGAGATGTTCCGTAGGTGTATTCCTTTCTTTGCCAAGCGGCTTAAAAAAAAGAAATCCCAAACCGCCTGGCGGAAACCCTTTTCGAATGAGGGAACGGACTCATAGCTCTCGAATAGAAACAACAAAAGAAGTACACGGAAAACCCGTGTGGCTTTAAGAACAGCCGAAGATATAGGCACCGGACATGATACCATTGATAGGAAGAGTTGCTAAACTCGTACAAGTTGCTGTTGTTAATATACCTAAATCCCAAGAAGGTAAAGGTACGGCTCCGCTTAAGACCCAAGGATTTCAGTTCCCTAATCCAATGAGAGGACAGAGAATGCAGCCAAACATGCCAATCAAGATAAATAGAAGCAAGGAGATTGGTTCTTCGTATGATGAGAAGACAGGCCATAGAGGGTTTACAGGGTGAGCGAACTAAAGTACGTAGATCAGCTAAAGGAGTCTTTTCAGCTTCAATCGACGACTGAACCTCCGCCCCTACTTGCCCAACCAAGCTGCTAACACCAGCCTTCAACCCATAGCTTTTCCGTTTGCCTGATCCCTTGCCGTATAGGTTCATTGAACTTGTTTCCTTCCCGAGGATCACTGAACTACCTTAGTCACTTACCAGAGAGCTAACCTATAAGAGATATTTTTTTAACAAAGCACGGCAATGCGCAATCGCTAAACAAAAACTACCCACTAAATCAGTCTATTCGGCCTATAGGTGATAGAGACTCTTCCTAGTGCAAAGAGAAACTTGACATTGAAATCTCCAATCAACGCTCATCTCGATAAGCCCGGCTATCCGAAAAAGGCAGACGGAAGCGGAGGACGGCCCTACGCGCAGGCAACACAGGTCGCTTGCGGTGCGCGAAGGAAGAAGCGAATCCATCAGAATGGAGACAGGGAGGGGAGATGGCTATGTCTATCCCATCCCTTCTTTGGTTCAGTCTTTGGTAGTAGGTGCGATATTGAAGGAGTTCAGGGCTAAGGGCTGCTGGAGCTTTATTCCCACTCCCAGTAGTCTTCAGTAGTTCGCTTGGTTGGAATTCGTAAGCAGGAGCGTAGGTGAAGGTGCAGGATGTGTTTCTTCCCTTTATAGCGGCTTATGTCATTTTCACATAAATGTTGTAATAAATCCTATCTCCCCCTATCTCAACTTCTGCTAACGAACGCTAGAATTGGGTGGGATATCGAGAAAGAGGGTAGACCGTCACTGGCCTCCCATAAGTGACATCGTTCCAGCAGGAGGAAATCGGTACCCGCGAGGCTGGCGAAGTCGGCACAAGAAGTAGGCGGAGTAGAGGCAGCAGTTGCGGGTTCAGGTGCGGCTAAATCAATATCCCCGTCTGGGGTTGGCGGAGTTGGTAGGAAGCACGGTTGGCGATAAGCTGGTACTGGTTTCATTCTTTCTATTCAATAAATTTCTCTTCCCGTAAATCAAATATACTAAGAATGTAGGCATGAAGTGATTTGGCACAGTTCTGTAAATAAGAGATGTCTCATCCGGTTGAGCTGTCGCAATCAGTCTTTCTCTTCCTGGTAGCAGTACGAATAGGAGATCCAACATGACTGTATTAAGCCTTAAGCAATCAGGGTTAAGCTAGCTCATTGCCAGAAAGCAAACAGGAGCTCGTATTTCGATCAGAGGACGCTCATCCCAGGCAAGCAGCAGGGGCTTCGTGTTGAGGCCCACTCTCGATGCTACTTGGAGCTTGTGATATTGCTATTTCTTTCGAAACAGGTACACTGAACACCCATCTCAATGAATACTGGATGAGATGAAACTAGCCATCGGGGAGCAACATATAGCAAGCTACCGTTCGATCAATAGGGGCACTGACACATATGGGTGCTCGTCTGTGTATCCCGAGTTTTGATGCATATCCCCGCTCCTTATTCGAAGTTATTTTATACTTTCTAAAGGTGTGTCTGGTGTTGCTAATGTGGCTTTCTCGATCGTATACTATTATTCTATTCTTTATTTAGATTCTATACGATATACCCGAACTACGATATATGCCCTGTGCACTGACGTGACTTGCACTTATAACGCAATAGAGCCTTATACGCTCGCAAGCCACATAGCGACCGAGGGTAGCTATTCTCCGACAACAAAGAGAAGAGCTATGGCCGTTTCCTATATATCGAAAGATAACCCTACCTGAAGTCTATCGACTAGTTAGGGCCGGTGTCACATGAAGGGGACAGGGGTGCCTGCCCGGATGCAACCTCAGCTGCTGTCGGCTTGCCCGAGGGAATGTTAATTGCTCCGATCATTACGATGGCCCGATCTTCAAATCCCACGGTGGGCGATTACCTATAGTGTATAGTGGCCCATCTCCGGGTAGCTGATTGACTACTACATCTAGGGACAGGACTGATTGACCGGAAGGGAAGCAAAAGTAGAAGACGGAGAGAGCCCTTTCCATAAGGAAGATGAGAGGAAGGCAGGCTTTTTGGCATACATAGTTGGCTGGTTCTTTGTCTTTCCCATCTCTGCTTCTACTGCAGGTGCCCGGAATTCATGGATTCTCTGGTAGAGGGGAGTCGAGGTGGAACGAAGTGGTGGGCTGGCGAAGCCCCAATTGCAGTAGGTATGATAGTTGTTTCATGGCTTTCATTTAAGCTTCAGATCCAGAATCCCCATAAATGGTATGACTGGTTAAGGTGACCAGCTTTGTGCGGGCAAGTTAAGGTACTCTGGATTTGTTATAGTGCCACCATTTTACAATATACATTGCTTATGCAGTAAAGAAAGCTAGTCTTGGGATTGCGGTTTTATCCTACGGAAGCTCCACTATGAAAGTGGAGGAGTGAGTTTACGAGCGAAAGCATTGATTGAATGTAGTAGTCTATATAGAGTACGAGATTTTAGCTAGCAGGACGACTTGAAGCCCGCTAAGAGTTCGACTTCCTGGAATAAGTGAAGGTTCTACTTCCAGTTCAAAGGCTTACTATTTCAGGAAGGAAGCATTGGTAACCAAGGTAGACGAGGAGCTTGTTGAAAAAGAATCCAATTTGAAAGCAGCGGCTAGGCATACGCCCCCTGACTCGGATCTTACGAAGTCCGTACTCATCTGCGGATATGTCAAATGCGTAAACCTCCCCGTCTGTGAAGCTAGTTCCGTGTGCAAATAAATGGTGATTCATAATCCCTAGAAGAATATAGCCCTAAGTGCAAGGCCAGCAGTAGCTATTCAGATCTCTATTTTCTTGCCCGAGTGGAGCTTATATACCTGGATCACATAAAGTGGTACCTGGGTGAGAGAGTGGTATGGCAGTTTGGGATTGATCAGCCGGTTCCTGATTCAATTGCCCAAAAAAGAGAAAGGGCTATGCGCAATGGCTCGCAATACAGTAAGAATCATCAAGAGATTAAAAGAACTGCTGTTATCCCCAAGGGTTTATGCCGCTAAACAGCTCTTAGTCCGCACTTCTATCGTACATTCCATTCTAAGACCATGCCAGTTTAAAATAGTCAATCACTCTTCCGCCAAGGTAAAGCAACTCCTGCTGCTCTCATTGCTGCGTCGAAAGGGGTATCTAGGGCTAAGCCCAGCAAAATGCACATAAGAGGATAGTCTTCCTTTTCTGTTTCTGTATAGTAGAGTAGGAAAGGCCTATCAATGACTTAGACTTAAAAACGCCCTTCGTCGAGTCGCCCTAAAAGACAAGCCAAGCTCAAGCTGAATCCAAAGGTATGATATCGTATTCAATTATATAAACAGAATAGAAGACGATGTACAAGCTCTTTCTATTATATATATAGACAGAATAGAAGACGATGTACAAGGCGTCATAGAAATAGAAAAGAAATAGATACGATGTTAACACCCCCAAAATAAATATTCGAACTAACTATATAGAGAATCTCTCGTATTCTTTCTATTTAGATACGAAGTAATGAGTAGCTGCGCAGCGAAGTCACTCAAGCGAGGAAGCGGCGTATTTGACTTTCATCTCGTACCATATCGACTCCATTGCATTGATCCATTCGCTTCGCGACAAAGTACCAGCCGGGGAGGATTGAATCAACTTCGTCTTCTTCCCTTCAATTTCACCCATTCAAGCTTGTGAGAAGAGGACATTTCCCCCAGTAGCAAAGCTTCTCAATTCAATTGCATCGAGCCTCGTCAAAAATGGGACATTATAAGATTTAATAAAGTTATAAATGTACTTATCCTGAACTAAAGGTTTAATCTCGTAAAAGAGAGTGACGAGAGATTCTATTTATAGAGTCAATCAGATCCAATTTTCAATTTCAAACTGTTCTGGCTCTGAGTACACCAAGTAATTGGCCATAGAACTCCTTGTGATCCGTTCTAAAACCAAACGATTATTTCAATCTTCGATTTCTTAAAGTGATAAGTACGAGCTAATGCTGTCAAAACGAGATTGTCGCTTTTGTCGATACAAAGAAAATTCAAAGCTATAAAGAGAAGCTGTGAGAGAAGGAATTCCCCCTGGGTGAACTAGAAAGCTTTAGCGTGGATAGCCCATCTCTTGTTTTTACTTTTTTGGATATTACAAATACTCGTTTCAGGCCAGGATGATAGAAAGAATATCATTAGAATGATATGATGTGCTCTCTTGAACAAGTAACTTGTTAGACATGGCCTCACACACCCATGAGGGACAGGAATGAGAAGGCGAGATCAGCACTACTCAACTAAGTCAATCCGAAGAGTTAGTAAGTGGATAACTCTTTCTTCTCTCTACAGTGAATTGAGGCTAGCTAAGAAAGTAAGAAAAGTGGTTCCCGTGGCAAGCTCAAATAAATGATGGGCGGGTTGACTCACTCCGTCCGCTGCAAGTTGGAATTGGGTCAAGCAACTGAGCCCAATCACGGATCACAAAGTGCTTCATTCAATCAAGTCCGTACAGCTCGAGGAAGGACTCCGTATGGCCACATAGGTTTGGTTTGGGGGCTTTTCTATATCGAATAAGTGGAGGTCGGAGCACTTTAAAAGCTTCGTCTCGCATTCGCTTCGTTAAAGAGAGTCTCGCTATGCATCTTGCTCTTTGTCTCGCTCCGCGTTGGCTTCGCTTCGTTCCTCGCTATGCTTTATTGAGGTGATGTCTTGTCGAGCTATGCGCCAGCAAGGGGGATGATTCCTTTCATGGTCCGGGTTTGCTTCTGCCGATGACCTTTCCGATGTTGCGATGATCTCCCTGTGGGTCCATCCAAGTCTAGTGCCATCTATCAACAAGTCAGCAATAGGCATTGGAATCTTGAGGTTGCTTGCGACGGCTTGTCTTCTTCCTTAAATCCGTTCTTTTTCATCACTGGAACGACTCAATGAATCCAGCTTCCAGTAAAGGCTCGTAGACTATTGTATAGGCAATGGAGCAAGGGAGAGAATAACCCCACCAGCTGGCTTCGTCTCTTACTCGTGTATTAGCTAGAGCACCCGCCAAAAAAAGCTGAAACTAGCTCTCCGCAGAGAGCATGGGAAAAGGAACGAGCTCCAGTCTTTCATTCTAACTTGCTTTGCTATAAACGTTCTACAGGGATTCTCTCTCTTTAGCAGTAGTTCTTCGGAGGCTTCCCCCTTGCTTTCCGCCCAGACTCATTCTTCTAGGTTCAATTCTTTTACAAAAAAGAAGGGCTAGTAGGGTGGGCCGAATCATAAACTCGCTATGGGATTGCCACTGAAATAGGGACCGTATCTACTTAAGTAGGGCTACACTTGCCTATGACTCCACTCCACCGCTCCGCGGGCTGAGGCATTCTAAACTACGGATGAAGCAGAGCTCCTATAAAGACTAGCTTTTGAGACGGATGAAACCTAGCCCAACTACATATAACCTTTCTTATTCTTAGGATTAGGACAGATTGATGGTATGGGACGTCACTCTTTTCTTTCAAGCGCACTAATTCTATCCTTTCTCTGCAAGGGGCTATTGCGCTTAGGGAGGGAAGGAAGAAGATGAAGGGGCTTTTAAGCTTCTTTCTTCACTATCTGGCTATCAAGAAAAAAAGAATATGAGGTGAGGAATCCTTCACCTTCTAAAGGAACTATTACATAAATAAATTGTATTTTAATAAATAGCAAAAAGTATGTTTTCTGAAAAGGATTTGATGCTTTCTTATCTGACTCTGTAGCTTAGAAAGAGTTCAATTCCTCTTGTCCTAATCTGCCGGTGATGACTATTAAGTTTTTGCTTCAACCTTTGTGTACTTACCTCTTTCGATTGATTCTTTGGTTGAATGGATGCTCCTTTCTCGAAGTCAGTCCTATTAAATAAAGTAAAGCACTACTCTCACCGGTAGAAGGACCCATTCATAGTGAAGTAGCCGAGGAGGCCTTGACCGATATGGCTTTTTTCTGCTCGTTAGCCTTTTGGTAAGGTGAAAGTCTACTGACCATAGAACTTCTTAGAAGGTGCAGAATAAGACAAGCCTTCGAACTTAGAGATTCGTTGGGCTTCCCTCTTCGGTAGCCTGCGTCCCGTCCTTTTTGTGCAAAAAGCCACCTCACCTCTCTCGCGACAGGAGAAGCGAAGCCAGGAATTGACAAGCGGATGAGTTCTATCATCGATCTTTCTAGAGAAAGCCTTTCCCCCCTAAGGAAGAAATCCTCGGACGAGAATCAAGCCTCAACGCATCTCAGACGAAGGAAGAAAAGCATAAGCTTTCTAAGTAAGAAAGAGTTGCTGGCTGCGAGCCCTCGGCGCTTGAGAGGAAAGCGTGGGCGATACGAAGCATCAGATTGAATAATCATTCTAGTTTGCACCTTCTTATTTGAATACATAATCAAAGACGATTCTTTCCCTTCAGCTTAGATTCGCATGAGGACGATTTCCGCCTCTAGTAAGAAGGAGATCGGACATGATCAATAGAAAGGGAGATAGCATTTCATACAGTAATTCCACTGGACTTTCAAGCAAGAGTTGTCTTAGATCCCGAATCTACTGCTTCTTAAAGTACGGAGCAGGAAAGGAAGGAAAGGAGGAACAGTTCAATGGCGGATCTCCGCAGGTACGGCATTCAGCTTGTGGATCGAAATAGTAGAGAGCGGTAAGTTAGTGTTGTTCTAAGGAAGTGATAGCCGTTCTAGTACACAAACAAGGTGGGGGGAGGTATTTTGAGCGCATGCTTGTTGCTTTAATTTAAATAGAGAAAGGGCTAATGCTTCGGTCATACTAGATTACGAGGCTTACCGAACTACCTTTGCCGTAACTCAGAGAGAGAAGGCCGCTCAAGCAGAATCCGAATACGACTTTCGCTAAACAAGAGCTCTTTACTGCTAAGCTGATCACAACTTTACATTCAACAACAGCAAGAAGACGCCCGCTGAAAGCTTTGAACATTCGCCTTTCTCGGGTTCCTAGCCCAAAGGTTCTAGAGTTCGAGAGAGAATTCCAACTATAAGGAAGAGAATCAAATCAGTAGAATGTGGCTTTCCGTACTATCGGTTGTTCACATTCAAGCATGAGTTAGTTTAGAGTCGGCAAGTGCAATCCACTATTTAAAGCAGATACGGTTTTAGCAAGAGGATGGAGTTGAGAGACTGAGGGGAAGTCAAGAGTCTCGTTAGCGGTGCAGTTGTCGGTTTCAATTCCTTCCCCTTCTTTCGACTCGGGAGTTCTGATTGATTTGCGAGTATGGTCAAAGCCCCAACTGCTATCCTTCAAAAGTGCTGTTAGGGCACTTCTTCGAGGAGGGAAAGACAAGCAATCAATGAAGGAATCGAGTTGAGAACTGTAACATAGATAAAGAAATGTCATGACAATGGAGTGAACGAAGTGACCCTCCACAGAGGGGCACGAGTGAACAGACGCTTAGACTGAATCTTTACACAAAAGAAAGAGTGCCGTCTGTTCACGAATCAGGAAAGCAGGCAAGCGTGCCTGGACCGCTAACCACTTCTTGCTAACAAAGGAGAGCGCACCCTCACTTACATTACACTCCCTTTTGAATGTGCACCTGACAAGCAAAGGTTCTCGGGACCGCTTTTACGCTACCAAGCAATCAATCCTCCGCATTCCCACTAAAGCACTTAAAGGGGCATTGCCACAAGAATCAAGGCACTAAGATAGAGAATGTTAAAAGCACGCATAGACGCACTAATGCTAAGGGGCGGCATAGCCCTTTCTACTGTGGAATTAGTCTAGCTAGCCTCGATTCACGTCGCAAATAGCGGATAAGGCGCATCTGATCTTTCTTCTTCAGTGCCAGGCAAAAAAGAAGGTTCGTATTTGAGTTCGCCTGGAAGAACTGGCTCTTTTCCTTTTTGCTTCAGGTGGGCGCCTTCATCTCGAAAGAATGATGATGAGAATAATGGGTGATGGAGGATTGCCCTTGCCCTCGTGTCGGGACAACCAAGGGGTTGATGAAATAGCATGTGCTACTGTGCTAGGAGCGAAGTGAGCGCTTGGTTGCCCTGAGTTTCACTTCTTTGTCACAACCTAGATCGTGCTCAGCTTGAGAGTTTTGTACTGACGGATCGATCGTAATAACATATAGATAGAAAGAAAAGAGGGCTTCCAACAATACAACAAATTGTGATATTGTTTCAACAAGACAAGGCTGGTTTGATCGGGGCAAGAGGTCACTAGCTGCTTAAGTAGTTGCAGCAGTTGATCTCAAATAGCCAAGGTTGTCTCGGGGATAGGTTAGAGCGTCGGGTTCCAACTCTCTATACCTATGAGACTCCGTTACAACTGTTTGTCTTTTTGAGAAATAGCTTTCCGGCGAAAGCCCAGATGTTTAAGCAGGTTCTAGAGAGATTGAAAGACACACTGAATCGGTCAGTAGCAGCAGAGGAGTTCCACAAGGAATTGACTCCTCAAAGTAGGAGAATGAAGCGGGGTCTAGTTTCGATTACAAATTCACTACCAGGGAAGAGAGCTCTAAATGAGAAGAGAGGGTCCTTGACCCGGAATACCGAACTGAGTCTGATCTTTCTGCCTGACGTTTAGTCTAACCTTGCCTGAAGGAAGGATTTCGATCTCCTCCGAAGTTGATGATTTATAGACTCTTGAGTGGGCATCTCATCTATCTAGTCTAGCCTCTGAGCGGATCAAAGAGAGTGATCACGATCATGATGGATGGCGACGAAGACAAGGACATTAGATTGCCCTAACAAAAGTAAGGGCCTCCCCAATTCCCCGAAGATTGAGTTCCCGCTTTCGATAGTCTTTCGCAACTGAACTGCCGGATCGAGAAAAGACTTCATTAAGGAAGCGAGATAGGTATGCTTCAGTTTCGTTCCAAACGCTGGGTGAGATGACTAACCGTAACACCCACTGATGTGCATTGCATCGACAACACATCTCGATCAATTCGTTTCTGCGGAGGAGCGAAGTTCAGCAATAAATCCTATCCTTGAAGTTCAAGCTACTCGATCGGAAAGAGCTTGGCGTATGAAATTGCGCATGCAGGGGACGAATTCATTCTCTTGCTCTACTCTTTCGGGCACGGGAAGTGGGGAAGGAACGGAAAGAAAGGAGGATGTCCGTGTCTCGTAGCTTTCGGGTTTCCAACGGAAAGCCTTGATCTGGGGAAGATCTCTGGAATGGCTCGATCAAATAGCGAAAGCAGAGCAGAGTCGCCAAGCTGTAAGCATAGCGAGCTCGTTAGGGAGAGAAAGAGAGTCGCCACCTACTATTCCCTCGTCAAATTGATTAAAGTCGCTTTTCCACTCAGCGGTGAGGGGCTATCAGATCAGGTACCAAATAGCATTGTAAACAACCTTTTGCAAGCAACCTCGGGCCTACTTATCAAAACAGAAGTGTCGGTCCCGACTCTCATTCCGTCATTTCCTACCCATCGGGACGTCTTCTCTGAAGTTCCTGCCCCATCTTGGTCAACTACCGATGTGTACCACCAAGCGTCAATTGGTTCTTTCCTATTCAGGGGAATCTTAATGGGATCTTGTTGAGGGTAGGGAGGGAGAAGTGGTGGGAATGAATGCAAAAGGCTATCTGAGACCACTTTCCTGCCCATAGTGTGGAACCAACTCAAATCTACCTACTCAACGATTCACTTGCTATTGCCTAGGAATCACTTCGAAGTTGTGGGATACGTCTATGGTCCCCACGGATTGTGGAATCCAAGGGTAGGTGACGGTAGCGCTTGCCAGAATTGGCGACGGTTGCCGAAATCAAAGCTGGGTGACGCCACCCACAAAGAGCTTTCCCGCTCCTGTGCTTCTTGTGACCGCGGGATAAAGCCGGATCGATTGCCACCGCTCAGAGGGATCCTGAGGCCCATAACGCAAAAGACTCTTCAGACGCCTGACAAGCAACCTTCCCGTTAAGGCCTTTTCCTCCCTCGGAGAAGAAGAGGAAAGCAGATAGGGAAGAAAGAGTAGGACATCAGAAACAACAAACGGGCGATTCTCCGATTCGGAACATCGTCCGAAGATGCACTAGCGCCTTAGACCGATAGCTACTCTAGAGAAACGAGATCATAGATAACAGGTCAGAGCCCTAACTACTAGAAACTGGGGGGATTAGGAGACAGCAAGCTTCGTCGCTTTAGAAGCTTCAGACGTAGCTGACAACAACGCCGTACTTGCTATAAACATAGGGGCTGGCCCTAAGCAGCCCACTTCTGGCTTTGGGGGGTTATAGTCAGTAAGGAGCGAAAGCCCTCCTACTGTAGGAACAGCAGCAGCAACTCTTAGAGAATAGAGTTACAGGTCCACCCCCAGGTAGGCAGAAAGCAACAAAGACGTCACTTCCTTAGCAGTTAAGGCAAATATGAGCGGTCATAAACTATCGATTTGGACTAGTAAAGGGGGCCACTGACGATAAGTCTTTCTGTTACAGGGAACCGGCTTACCCAGGACCGCAACTCACTTCTTTTATAGTAAGTTACCAGTAGTTGACTAGGAAAGGACCGTTACAACCCTCAACCTTCGGCTGTACCCATCGGGGGGAGGTTCCCGCTTCATTCGTACGGACGGCGAACTACTCTTCTAGAGAACAGAGCTCCCTGCTTTCAGTTCACGGCTCATAAGACTAGCTCACGGAGCAGCTACTTCTTCATTTGTTAACGTCTCTATTCCAGTCATTCTTTAGGCGCGACCGGGTTCAGGGGATTCATCCATTAAAGACATTGCACCTTCGAACGAAAGCAAGGGAGGGGCTTAGTCACCCATTCCAATTCGACAAGGCGGGCAGGAGCAGAAAAAGAGTTGGGGTTATACTCATTCATTAAGGGCCATCGCGCCCTCCAACCAAAGCAACAAACGACTGCTCCATTCAGTCATCCTACAGTAAGCGATTGGGACAACAGATGGGCATACTCATATTCCAATCGCGGGAAGGAGCTGTTAATAGGCATTTTGCGGCCAGGCACGGTAGAACGAAAGCAAGAGAAGAGAAGGATAAGGAATAGAAGCTAGCTCTAAAAGGGAGGGAGCTTCAGAGGCTTATAGAGGGGAAAGAAAGAGGCTGGCGTAAAGACCCATATCGGGAGGAGGGCTAAAACAATGATTTGAGCTAGAAAGAACAGCCTTAGCAGAGAAAGAAGGAAGGCACCGGAACCCAAAAACAAAAGCACGAGCAGTCCCTAACCCAATGGTCTTAGCTCCTACAGATGCTAGAGCCACAGAAGGGGGGTGGGGGGAACTAAAGGAACGAGCGACAGACTGGTTGTTAGCCACCTAGCTTCCGATCGGTACTTGAGAAGGACCTTCGAACTGAAGCAGCTTAAGCTTCATCCCAGGCGAGGGAAAAGGAAACAATATATGTCTCGTCCGCCAATGAGACTTGGAGCGGAAACCACTTACTGAAACTCTTTAAAGAAAAGAGGAATTCAAAAGCAAACAACTCGGTACTTGCAAAAGCCCTTCGAACTCTAGATGGAGAAAAAACAACTCGTTACGTTACTGGCTTAGACCTGCGCCCGAAAGATCCCTTCACTGAAAGCCACCTTTACTGCTTTTCCTCTGAGAAACCCCTGTGAACCGCGCTATGAGTCGGAGGGGCAGAGTCGTGGAAGGCAAAGGGTTCGGTTCGTATTAGGAGTGAGTTACTTGCCCTCGCGACCCGCCGTGCTTCTTTGGGTTAGCTGCGATCCAAGGGGGGAGAACCTTGAAACCCATCCGTGGTAGGACCAACAGCAGCAACAAACAACGGACCTTACTCCAAGAAATCCCTAATAATAGAGTTACGAGGAACAACAAAAACCAGAAAAAAGAGACAATAAACACAGGGAAGGGCTACAACTACTAGATAACAAGGAGCCATACCCGGCCCTTTACTCAATCTTATAAGAACTTAAGAAACCTTACGGAAAAGGAAGGAAGACAAAGAGGGATTAAAGCAATAGAAAAGAGACAACATAGCCGAGAGCTACAGAACACATTAGAAATAAAGGACTCCATGGAACGGTACCTCCCAGCCTGTGGCAGACCCCTCGAGGGGAAGAGCTAACAACAAATAGAATACCGAGCAAATAGCTTGCAGACAAGAGCTCAGAGGAATAGATAAAAGAGCAGATACTGACTTAGGAATTACTTCCACGGCCGCGCTAACTCCGATTTCATAGTTATCTTACCCCGGCTATCCCGATATTGATTCAATCCTGGTACGCGTTAGTGCTTCTAAGAAGGAGACAAGCTACCTGAATGGCTTGTCTCGGTAGAGTAATTCCTCTTTGCTCGAGGGAACTTTCAGAAGGGACCTCTCCATATCCATAGAAGGAGGAGCCGCACATCTTAACATCTTATTCAACAACTTCTTTTGTAAGAGAAGCGGGTGCTAGGTGGCAAGCCCGTTAAATCCGATCTTTCTTTCCGCCTAATAATCATCGGGATTTCAAGAAAGTCTAGATTCGAATAAAAAGAAAATAGAATAAAGAAATTGAAGAAAATCTCCCCTCCTGATCCACCAATCCGACCCCCGAAGTTGGGCATTCCTCCCCTACTGTGACTATCTCTTCTGAGTTTCTGGTATGTCCCTATCAGAAGACTCTAGAGCCAACCAACGTCTTCTCTTTCTTCCCTCTCCAGTCTGGGGGGAGGAAGTCTTCTCTAGTTTGTTCCAGGCACAACGGCTGATCCTTTAAGTGTGCTCCTAGCTCTTGAAGGTGGGATTTCTTCAGGACAGGGCCTCTGTTATCCGGATCTGGCTATCCGAGCTTACTATTTTCACTGATTCAAGACTTCCCCTGCCTAAACTAAAGGGGCGAAGCGAGTCAAGTCATTGGGTGATCTCCGGGTTCTTCCGGTGGATTCCCTACCAAACAAGCAAATCTAGTCAAATCATGGCTAGTGTACAGAGATGGCTCATTGCCTCAGCAGAAGGTCAAAGGCTAAGCTCAGGCTAGACTCAGACTCAAGCTAATCGGCTAACTAAGGAATGAAAGACACTCGCCCTCACCATAGGCAGCTCACCCCCAGGTTTTGTGAAGGGGGTGGCTGACCTTTTGGTCAATAAGTAGTTCCCCGACGTCTGAAAGATATAGCCCGGTAGCCATTTCTGCTTCTGGAAGTGGGCGGAGTAGAAACTACTCAACTAGTAGTAAGGGGGTGAAGGGTCCGAAGGAGGCTAGTTCGGAACTAGAATGAAAAAGATGCAGGCTTATAGAAAGCTAACCGTGAACCAACTGGACTGGGCTTGGGACGCTACTCCTCCTACTTGGAAAACCAGTATTTTAGTAGCGTAACTAACGGAATGAAACCGAAAGTGCCCATCTCCCGAAGGTGTTTGGTATGAAAGAATGCGAGTTGAAGGCTAAAGCCCTTGAGTATAGGGCTGTTGTACGATACCTATACAGTTTCTTACACCAAGCCCAATGCATTTGAATAAAGTTAGCAAATAAAGTCAGTGTTGGTTGGCCATCTCGGTGATAGCATGGTATCGTAAAGAAAGCACGCCAACTAGTTGACAGGTTAAATCCAGATCTGTCTCCCTCATTGAATTCATTGGACTGCCTATTAGCTGGTTCCCTATTATTTGAGTCTTGGTCATTCCGGCTACAGGACCGAAAATAGCCAGATTGGAATCCCAAAGCACTTTCCAATAACTGAACCCCATTGTCAACCGAGCTGCGGAATCCAACACTTAAAGCCTAGTGCCCTTCTCAAGTAGTAGTTCCGGCTTTACGTAATAGGGACATCTCCAGTCGCAATAGATGGGCCCTTCTTTCAGAAAATGTACTTGATCCGAACAACTCAACTACTAGTCTAGTATTCATGCAATCATAGCGAGACAAGCAGCACTAAGCGCTATGCGTAGTTGACTTGATTGACGAAGACTTAGCATACCCGAGACTGACGGAGGTGGGCTGATCTGATTTCGTAGTTCTTGCGTTGTTAGGTGCTCCATTTATTGAGGCAACCACCTATGCTTAATCCCATGAATCGAGATCTCACTCCGGAGGAGAAGAGTTGACAACTCCGACAGGTTGCTTCCCTGGATGATTGATCTCGGCAACAGCCTAGTCACAACGACGCAATTGTCAGGGGCGCTAGCTAGCTACCACGAACTCAACCTCGGTCTTCGAGTCCTCACCACACGGGAAATGCATGGGACGTCAATGGAATCAATTTGCCGGATCAGAAGTGAGTCTGACTTAACCAGGGATGAAAAACCAAAGACACCCGGTCAGTCAACCTGACAGTCAAGTCGAGTGAAGGGCGAGCGAGTTGCAGCAATCCTTCAGTACGGACGCGACTCGAAAGAACTCTTGAAAGGAAGAGTCTATCTACGCTATTCCCTACTCTATAGACATCGGTTAGCCTGATTCGCCTCGGCTTGACTCAGACCCTCTCCTTATTGCATCGCATGGTCAATGAAGCGATTCCCTCATCGCTCGATCGAGCATTAAGAATCCCCTTATTGCATTCGAGTCAATTGATTCATTCGACTATCGGATAAGAGCATAGCACATAGCTCTCGTTCGCCTTATGCTATGCTCAGAACATCGCTTTGTTCGTATGCTTCGCCTAATACTGCTCCATAACTGCGTGACCTTAGGACCCGCCGGATAGAGTGCCGCTATGAATGATGCTTGGGCTGGGGGTCGCTTCGCCAACAAGAGTGTTGGCTTTCTCGTTAGAGTCTCGTGTGTGTCAGTCAACTACGCTTGTTTGTCTCGCTACGCATAGAGTCGAGAACAACGCTCGCTCGGACACCGAGAGGAAGACCAGGCGCTATGTATGACAACAACAACCCGACGAAGTCCTATGCGCAACGGAAGAGGAACTCATTTTCTATCTAGTAGCCACTCCTTGCTTTGATGAGTGAAGTGAAATTGTGATCCTCTAGCATCATGACTCGTCAATGAAGCCGACATGGGGCTAGAGTCATCACATCAAGTCTTGGGCACGTGGGTGAATTCTAGTTGTGCTTGAGCGGTCAAGCTTTTTCGAACCTTGCCAATTAGCTTCTGGAGATCGGGTTCTCACTACCAGTCCAAGTGGGAATTCTTCTAAGAAAGCCCCTCTTGTCTTGCTCCCCTAATGAGATGCTTGCCCCTTTTCTGATCTCTTTCCCGTTGCTTCCCTCAAAGCCGCTCAGTCAGATCCCTATCGAGTTTACCAAGGAGAGGATTGGGTGATAAAGAATCATATCCATGATATGTCGCGTTCATTGAACTAGTAGAATCCACTCTCTATCGTCAGTAATGATGCCAAAGAGTTCGAACTCTTGCTGAAGCTGAAGGAACACGCATAAAAAACAGATTCCTTTTCTCCCCTCCGCCACTGTCTCTGCACTCCAGTTGCATTCCTTCATTAGACGTATCGATGCCTTCCACTTCACAGGCTCGTCAAAGATCTGATCTCGCTGGGGTGGCCCTGAGGCTCATCTCTAGTCGACGGGTCAGCCTTCTCAATCAATGTCTTAGTCTAGGGTCGAAAGAAGAAATTGAGCTGCTCCTTGCCTCTCGAGTCTTCCCAGCTTCTTAGACTAGACCGCGGGCAGCAAAATGAAGATCAAATTCCCATGGGCTTAGGATTTTTCCCTGACTCGGCTAGGTAGGAAATGACCCCACTGACTTGATTGCTTGTTCCGTTCCCTGCTTCACCCACAAGGAGAGAAACTGGGATGAGTACTACTAGTGGGCTGGATTCTTCCTCTTCTCTAGCTATGGTTTTTCATGGAATAGGGCTTCGGGTGAATAATGTGAGAACTCATCCATGCGGGTAGTCCTGCTGTCATGCCCCTCTAAAGGCTGTGTCAAACTCCCGAGAGTCCAATCTCGTAGATCAAGAGAGAAAGTCACAGCTTATTCGGATTTGACTTGCGCCTCAGCTTGATGAAGGTCAAGACATTGGCAAGGTCCTCTTGCTCTTCTCTCGTAGCTATCAACTACGACAGCTACTGGAGTGAGGTTGCGTATATAATAGAGTGGCAGTTGCCTATTGACAGAAGTCATCTCTACGCACACTCACCTGGAAATGGAAGACTGAAAGCCAGAGTCTTTAAACTAAGGAAGCGGACCTTTTTCTCTTTCTCTTGCCGGACTCGTCAATGAAGTCTGAAGTCAAGAAGCGGCTCTTGGCTTCGGAGCTTCTGTGCCGTTAGCTGCGAACTCCACTCTTTTGTCATCGGCTCATCTCCTGAGATTTCATGAAGTGGGCTCATACCTGACTCGCGCAAAGACGGACCTTCTCCTTCTGTTAGACCTCATCCATGATATGTCGCTTTCATTGAACTAGTACTCGTTGCTGACTTTGATGAGTCTGAAACACCTCCCTATCTTCCAATAACGTATATAGGAACTGCTTCATTGCTCCTTTCTTCACTCTTTCCTTCCTCTAGGAAAGTGATTGGATAATATGAATAGACGGGAAGCCCTCCTCTCATTCTAATCGAGGTAAATTTCCGAGAAGCTGGTTTGATACCAGTCTCAGGGTCCAACTCCTCTAATACAAGGAATGTGTTCGGATCACTACTTGAATACAGCTATGATGGTCAACTAGCTTAGACTTCTTTATCTAATAAGCTACGCCGCTTGACTCTTTTCTTCTCTCCCTGGGTTCGTAATGAGTGTGAAAGAATTGCTTCTTGTAAGCCGTAACTGAACTACGCCTAAACGCGCTAATGACTACCAAAGCATTAAAAATGTTCTTTTTTCTCCTTTGAATCCGTTTAAATGTTTGAAGCTGACACTTGCGGCGTCCCCTCCCCGCCACTTTCAGAGTAGGGTAGGGGTTGCCATGTTTCAGAATCGATTCCTAATCATCATGACTCTGTCTGCTGCGCCCATAATAAAGATGAATGACTCTTCTTTGTCGATGATGAATGTGTCTCACTGTCAAAACTTCGAACTCTTTCTCTTTGTTCTATCTACTAGTCGTAGATGCGGCATCTGCCTTTAAAAACGTCTATGTCAGGTCCTGCCCCCCTTGGCCCTAGTTGGAGGTGCAAAAATTCAATCCCGTGTTCTCCAACCCCTCTACGTCAGGTTCTTCTTCAAACTTCCAAAGAAGTCAGTACTAGTTTGCCTTTTTTTGAGGAGTTCAAGTTCTCAAATGGCGGCACCTTTCTTTATTGATCATTATGAGTGTTGCATAATCTCTGTCTTCAGAATCCTCCTGTCCTCCATATTGAGAAAAGAAATCCTGAACGCTCCCCCGGGGTTCTTAGGGTTAAAGGCCTCGTAACTCCACACTGCATAGCCCTTCTTCTTTCTGTCATGGAATTTCTTGTGTCAGCATCTCTCGATATCTCGATGGTGGGAATCTGGTACTGGCCTCGGTCATCGATCTCAAAGACAAGGCAGTTCCGGTCAGGAAGGTCAAGTCAGGTAGTCACGGATCCTCCCACTCTGGTCGAGTAGCTGAAAGCGGATCATCACGAAAGCACGCACGGCACGAAGTCTGTCTCTCTCTTTTGTCTGATTGAGCACAGTCCGTAGAGAGAAGAGTCACAGATGAAGAGGACCGGTATAAGAGCAATAGAGTTGGCAAATCCACTGCCCGAGAACAATTAAAAGAAATCGATGAATGTGTCCCGACCAAGCAACGAAGAAGCGCTAGCAGATGAGATTGGACCTATAGACTAGGCACCAAAGGGCAAGACACTGAAGTTGGACAATAATAGGTCTCAAAAGCCCATTTAGAGCATTTGAATTGGAACCTTCTCGTACAAAGACCTTTAACTCGCGGGAAGAAAAAGACTTAGACTTAACCCGGGGAAGAGTTTTTATATTATTCGTACGATTCCTCGAACTCACCTAAAGGCCTGAATAAGTCAGGTCGAGGGCGATTTACTGTCGAGGTTTTCTATCACAAGAAAGAAAGAACTCTGATTTATATACAGAATTCTCAGTCTAGTTCGCCACTTTGTTCTCAACTGACCCGCTTTCCGATCTCAATAGGGGCACAACCCCTATTCTCGCAACGAACGACCCCTTTTTAGAAGGTCGTTGTCAATAAGAGCGAGCCTCGCTATTTCAGAGAAGGGAAAGGCTTCTCTGTCGTAGGCGACCGAGGGTGCCTCCGTACAAGTATGCCAATCTCCGTCCTGACAATTAGCCAGATTTTCGAGGGACCTTAAGACATACTCTTCGACCCTCTGGTAAGGATTCGATGGGCACCAACTAATGGTTGGTAGAAGGTGATTTGAAGGTTAATGTACCGCAATTATAGGGCTCATTAGAAATAGAGTTCAATCGCCATCAATTCAACCGGTTGATGACACTGAACACGGGGAGTCAGATTCAACATAGATGATCGGATTCGGGCAAAAAGCAGATGAAGAAAGCCAGAGTCATATATGCGAAGAGCTAACAGGAGCCACCCAGGAAAGGGGGGAAAGATAGGAGGTGATTGAGAGATCACAAGCCTATGGAACTTACCGACGAGACGATTAGAATACAGAGATTGATCTGGAATCTAATCGGGTAGTACAGTGTCTGGGTTAAGAGTGACTGTACAGGCAGTAGCTAGACCACTTGCATGTCGAACAGATCTGGGGCGACATGACCTAGAAGCTCGTAGGCTATGGCTCAGTTCATACTAGAGTAGAGGCTAAGAACTGTCTCGCGGGATTGGCTAGATCATTCGAGTCAATGCGGTGACTCACCTTCCCGCTTCCAGAAGAAGGTCCGGCATCCTTTTTTCATCCGATAGCTAGACCGAATGGGTGAACATAATAACCTAGTAAAGTTCACGACTTTGTCAATAAATTCCCTCACGGCCACCCTGGATGCAGTTCCAAAGTTAGGGCGGCAGGGAGTGCCTCCGCTTCGAGTAGAACTAAGAGATATCAACTATATGATAATTGGCAAGATCACACATAGTTGACGTGATAGCTTTCCTCTTGCCTACGAAGCGTCTGGTAAGGACGAGACGTAGACCTTGAATACAAGGCAGGGCTTACCTCTTGCATTCAGGCTTTTGTAGGTGAGAACAATGTACACTAAATCGCCCGAAAGCAAAGGTAGTGTGACAATTGGCCAAGATAGACATATTATGTGAAACTCCTAGCTCTAAGACTAGAGAATGGACAGGGCGAAGACAGATAAGCGATGAAGGACTACATTTTCGTCTTTCACTGGAGAAAGCAAAAACTGAGTTACTTACTCAATCTAAAATCTCTTCTCTTACGATAAATCTCTTCTCCCACTTTCAGTACATAAACAACTCATTGAGAAGCTATTCAATAAATAGGCTTGGAAAGAGTTTGGAAGGTCTAGCTCTTTCTCGGTCTTCCGACTAGACGAATCTCTTGAAACCTTTAATTAAGTATACCTGCTGCTTGTGAGGCTGGAAAATAGGGCTTGAAGCCAGCCCCCAAGCAAGCATTCTCACGACCAGCCGTTGAATCTACTTGTAGCGGTAAGCTCAGGTCTTTCTGTGATGCTCTCGTTAGTCGCCCACCTATCTATATTTCTCGTTGAGCCCTGCTGTACGCCCAGGACTCGGAAAACACCAGTGTCCCCTTGACTTTGTTTGAGACGATGCACTAACCTTTGAAATTCAATACCTTCCAAAAATCCCCCCTTGGTTGATCTCGTGACGACCCTTGCACAAGGCTTACAAACAAGGCTTGCCCAACGACTAGGACAGGCTCATTATCAGTCGATCTATTTATTGCCCTATTGCTTCTTCTTTGCAACCGGTCCGGATGAAGAAACAAGGTGCTTTTAGCCGGTCACGTGCTTTTGCCACCAGTTAGGGAGGGCTTCGGGGCATCGCCCATTCCATTCCTGCCATAGCCAGTGAAAACCCAAACACTTTCATTCCATACCTATACCTATCAGGCTTATTCATGTCTGTGTTCTTCCTTTATCGACCGTCGACGTCTGGTCCGCTTTATTCTATGTCCTCGACAATCAGCACTTATCGCTTCAACAGTTCCCGTCGGAGAACGTCTATACTCGCCCCTGGAGTGACGACCCTTCTTTTCTTGGTCTGCATTGGGACGGTTACATGGAGATCATCGCGAACGGTTACATGAAGATCATCCCTCGCTTGTGAATATGATTTGGATATTCAATCTCTAATCCTCCCAGACCTTTGTACACCGAAGGTGGCTAATCCCTCCTCTTTTTCTGATATGCGCTTCTTTGGTCAGAATAGAGACATAGAAGAAGAGTTCATACTGACTGAGTCGATTCTCTTGGAATCGTTAGCACGTAAGAACCCGGAAATCACAACCAAATCAAAAGTACCACTAAGACCCAAACTTAGAAACTAGAACTACAGCCTTAATTACACTCCAGAACTTTATGCGAATAATCCGGTAGAGCTACTTACTTCGGACCCATCCAAGCAAGATTGATCATGCGATCAAGGGTGGAAGGAAGAAGGGCTTTCTCTACCACATAAGCAGATTAATCATATATATATCTAGTGTTTTCCTGCAATAAGGCCGATCGTCCATGTCGTCAATTTCCCGAGTGGAAGGCCCTTGACGGTAGTGCGTTAAGGAAGTGGTGCTCCGAACTATACCTCTTTCGGTCTGTCATCTGCTGCTTTCTTGTCACGGGGATTCTTAGCGAAGTTTTCCCTTTGCCTTCCTTAAATAGCTCCGAAAAAGCACAGTCCCTGAGAAATAGAATGGATTTCCAAATCTCTTGAATTAGGGATGGTGATCTGCCTCGGGAAAACCTATGTCTACGGCCAACCTAGTTAGTTAGATCCGCATATGCTGAAGGAAGAGTTATGGCATCTCAGTTAGAAAGACGGTAAGCAGGTACAAAGGATGAAGTTCGCTTTTGGCTACGGTCATTAGTTAAGCGGGTGGACAGACAATCAAATCCCGAGCCTCCCCCATTGTCAATGTCTTTAGTTCTTTAATTCATTCTGTAACCGGCTAAACAATTCTTTTGAAAACTCTATTTCTCCCTCTTAAATACCTAGCGTTATTCTCATCCGATCCGAGAAGCAGAAGAAGAGGGAATTACCACGAATCATCACATGAAGCTTGACTGTCCGCTTTGAGGCTCATCTACCGCATCAACAGGTAATCCCGCATCTGATAAGGCAAGTCTCCTTCCCGGAGCAAAGCTACGAAACATAGCTATGAAAAGCAATCTGCCCAAGGAGGGCTAGCTAGTCTAATGCTAGGCTAGGTGATTCCTCTCTATCAATGACTGAAGCTTAATCCAGAGAGAGAGCTCACTATACCACCAGGTTGCCGCATTTGCTTATGAAACAAGAACAGCTTATCCCGAGGAGAACTGAGCATAAGTCTTCTTTCTTAGGGTAGTCACTCAAAAAGGAATTTCATCCGTCACTTCACCCCCCTTTAAGACTGATTCCTTCTAGCTTCTAGGCGGCACAAAAGCAGCGAATTCTCTTGCTGCGCTTACGCTTATTCCGACAACAGATTCATCGGTCACTGGATGCGGAAAAGAAGAAAGTCCGAAAGAAAGAAGGTAGGTAAGCAAGCAGCCCTGGTGCCAAGCTAAAGACAAGGATCACATCGATAAGAGCAAAAGCAAAGACGGCTTATGCCGAATATCTTGAACTCAAAGAAAACCAAGCCTAACTACTTTCATACCAGGAAATCTAAGATGTGCAAAATCGTTCTCTATCGAATCGTAGTCTAGAGCCAAATGAAACTGATTCCACTTGAGCTATTCTCGTTCTAACGACAGAAGCTTATTTCAAGCAGTAACCTTGAGGCGGGAAAATACCTTAGGGTATGAGAACTCCTCCCTTACCTTATAGTCTCAATTCTGACAAGAGATGCGGATTATGTAGCAAATGCCGCTAATGCGTAACACATTAAGTTGGACAACTTTCCTTATGGAAGATGCCATCGTCAAAGAACACTCGAATGGGCAAAACACATAGAAAAAAGAGACCCTTCAACCCGGTCAAGGAAGATCCAAAAATAAGAGGTAAAAACCTTGAGTGAGGTCGAAAGCAAGATTGACAGCGGACTCGTAGCGTGGAAAGAAAGATATTATAGCCCTGAAATTGAAACTGAAACTGGCAAGAAGGCATAGGTAGAAAAAGGGGCAGGCTGGGACTGGCAATACGCTACACTTCTATATACGAATGGCAGGAACCCTTTTTATTGTCTCGTATGGACCCCGCGAGACCTTCTCGATTCCCTCGCCTCACCTGTCAAAAGGGCAACTTACGACTGGAAGGGAAATGTAAATCCATTAAGAAACTGCTACTATTAGGTTATACTTTGATACTTGCTTGTGATACTGAGACTAGTAAGAACTAAGGAGACATAAAAAGCAATATGCTAAAGAGAAAGAAAGATATTATATTAGCATTAGACCTAAGAAAAGAAAGCTTTCAGTCCTTGTCCTTCCCCAGTGATTTCATCCCTCTCAAAATCAGAAGAGTCATTTCATCCCACGGATTAGGAATGAGAGCCAGAAGCACACGCCAATCGACTGATTGAAACTGGATACACAAGACCCACTTTCGCGATCGCCCTTATACGAGACGGTTCTTTTAGCGAGTTTGGGTCTCCAGGTAGGGTAGAGAATCAAATATAGCATACATAATCAATGAGCTTATCTTTTTTAGTTCGGTCTTTCTGCGATGCTAACCAGCATGGATTAACCCCGAAAGATCTTTCCGATACACCGACTTCAGCAGGTGGGTACGACAGTGATGGATAGACCATTGGGAAATCAGACCAATCGACAGCTAGACGCGAGGTTCACTTGCTTTTCCATTCTTTTTCGAAGCTGGTTCATATCTGGAAAGAGGCATATCGGTCGAAGAAATCATCTTTAAACGGCTACTCAGTTGGCTATCCTTTAAATAAAAGGCCTATCCAACCACTCTTTGATGAGTGAGGAATTCAAGCCAGTACGGTACCACTCTCTCCTCAAATCGGATATTTGACCCAGATGAGGATGTTAGCGAATAGGCTTGAAACTAATTTCTTTTCTTCCCAAGGCTAGCTGTCCATTGGTCTCAGTCCCTTGTTTTCATGCCAGTCTCGCTTTAAATACTTATACTTACAGGGCCTACGTAACTTTCTAATTCTTCGTGTTCATAATATCCCCGAGCTAATAACTTTCTCCCGAGCTACGATCTAATAGACCCGAGCTAAGTAAGGAGTACGATTGAAGAGCCCGCGCCGAGCTCCGAACTTCTTTGTGCTAGTCTTTCGCAGCTACGAATCTATTTCTTTTCCAGTCGATGATGGAAGCTAGGTTTTCACACCTCTCCTTGTGGCGAGTCACTTTTACTCCTTCGAGCTCTTTAACTCCTCTCACATTCGTGTTCTAGAAATATCATAAGAGAAGAAAGAAAAGAAAGGTTTTGATTCGAGATTGGCTTCAGCCTTATGCTTAACACAGGGGAAAAATAGACGCTCTGTTTTCGCTGTTCTAGACTGGAAGTTTCCTTAATCCGCTACTCCGAACTCATCTCTTCATTGCGTACCTAGCTTCAGTGGGAAAAAGACAGTCGTACGTAACAGGGGAGTTGGCTGATAAGTTGAGTTACGCGGGCTTTCGAGACAAATATTGGACCGGGAAAAAAAGGGGGGAAAAAGTCAAGTCTAAGCGCATATGGCACGAAAAGGAAATCCGATTTCGGTCAGACTTGATCTGAATCGTAGTTCAGATTCAAGTCGGTTCAGTGAGGGCGACCGCGAAAGTCACCGAATGGGTCAGTCTTTTCCTTTGTCCTATATTTCAAATAAAAAAAAGCGTGGGAGGACGTTGCAGATGTCCGGGACGGACACGACTTCTTCTAACGCTAGAAGACCACAGGAGGATACCCGGGACCAGAGCATGTCGTGAAAGAAGCACACTGGGCGGGCGTGCTTCGACCGTGTCTCCGGGGCACAGTTGAATGTAGATATCATAAACGCGAGGTGCAGGATACCAGGCCGAGAAACCCGGGCAACCACCCCCTATGTGCCGATCGCTAGCGCATCCAGGACCCCGGCGCCCAGGGGAGGCCTAGCCTGATCTGAGAAGTGCTAATTCGGTTCGGATAGACTTCATTCAAGAACGCCGCCCCCCCCAATAAGAAAACAAGTGCTAAGTTTCAGATCAGTGAATAAACCGAAACAAAAGAAGAGACGTTTCTCGCTCGGCGCCTAAAGCGCACTATGCTCCGCTTCAACAAATGAGAGTTTTCGGTGGAACCGGTGAACCACGCGAGCTCCTTAGATGCGTGGGACAGAGGGCTCATAGTACCTGCTAGCGCGGCTATGCAGTGGAAGGGAAGGAGCCTAAATCGACCCCCTTCTTTTTTTTTCAAAGAAAAAAAAAAGCAGTACAAAGAGATTAGACTCTCGGATGAGACTAAGCAGCCACCGACCGTTCCGACGCGTCCCTGACCTATCTTGATTAAGACCGAAAACCTATCTAAAATGGAGCCTAGTTTAAGAAGCTGTCAAACAAATGATAGAATGGAAAATGAAATGAAGAATAACCCACTAGTAGGGAAGATATATGGATGGAGTCTCGCTCAGTAAAGAGAGTTGTAGAAAAGTAGAAGAGCCTTTACTTTCCATTTTTTTAGTAAAGCGCTAACGCTGCAATCTTTCTAAAGTAAGAAGCGAGAAACTTGACTTTGAGAAAGAAGGGCCAACTATTCTATTCTAACAACTATTCTATTCTAATATGTTTAAAGGCGCGTTAGCGCTTTAGTTTTCAATAAGGACATTTAGGCTTTACTAAAGGGCTTTTTTTCAGGGTGCGCAGGTTTTGAACCCTATACAAAACAAAGGACGTTTCCTTTCAAATGACAACTGCCTCTTCCTGCTGCGAGGGCGTTGCACGAAACCAAACGCCCCCCACTCGATCAAGTACCAGTTGCTTCGCTGGTAGGCCTACTTAGGTTAGGGGGCATTGTCCCTCAGTTCTTACCAACCTCCAGTGTGTAATCGACATGTTGCTAGCTTCAACTCGGTTGAATAAGAATCATTGATTCCCTCTGCTGTCCATTTCTTATTCATTCAGGGTGCTCGGCCGGTGCTCCTTTCTCAAACCAGAACAACTCTGAACGTTAGGGAAGCCCACGGAGCGGGAAGACCGCCTGACCTGAGCGAACCGACCGAAGGGACTTGACTTATCCGAACCGAACGATAGCGGCTTAAAGCTAAGCCTATCACGAGCAGCGCCGCTGCTTGATCGGCGGGGAGGAGCATTTCAAAGTATGGGGCAAAGGATCAAGCGCTTTGACTTTGTCCCCCGGGATCCACCACAGGTTGGGTTTGAGTGAGAGCCGTGTGATGGGTGACTATCCAGCACGGTTCGGAGAGCACTTTGAGTCTGCGCTGGTGAATGGCCTTTCAAGCAAGAAAGAAGCGGCTCTTCCCATACTCGAAAGGGAATGAAGTAAGCCAGTTCAGTGAGAACCGAGCTTAAACATTTAGCGGTGCGTATTAGTCACAGAATCGTGATAAAAAGACGATACCGGCCCAGAGCGTCTATCTTTCTTTAAGCTGGCAGCGCCAACACGAGGTTTGGAGACTATCCAAAGGGTGGAGCCACAGTTTACTCCGTTCGTGCTGAACCAGAGACAATGACAAAGGGATGAGCTAAATCATTGACCTTGCGCCTGGTTTTCGCTCCTAAAGAAAGGGAAGGGCTTTCCTCAGCCTCAGAGCCTACAAAAGCAATCGCAATCACAGCTATCTCCTCTAACTATGCTGACCACGTGAAAGCTAAAAGCTAGTTCGAACTACAACCGATGCCGATTACAATACATCGGTTTGCAGCAATGTCGAACCCCATATACCATACAAAGATCCTAGCTTCCTGTCTCGCACCAGCCCCGGTCTCGCTTTCCCTAAGACCTTCTATCCCTCACTCCAACTTTCTTATCTACAGGACGATTATGAAGAAGATGCCTTACCATTGTCCGAAACAGGCCTTAGGGAGGGTACTTGCCTGGGAAAGAAAAAGTAGGTTACCTTATTCACCATAGCGCCTAAGGGGACTGCTCATAAGAGGACTGAGCCTAGCCAAATTTCTCACTGGTAAAAGGCACTTAGACTCCATGAGATGGCCTGGCTGGAACAGATTCAGAGATTGCATTATTCAATCCTGGCAAGGAACTGGCTTTAGCAAAGGATTGCTCACTGCTTATAGGATTGGTGAAACTCTTGACCTTTACCCCCTCTGTAGAACTGATGGTCTCCCTGTTAACTTTCTCCTTCTTGTTGAAAGGGAAGATGATCCTTATACGCGACCCTTAGAGCCTTCCCGACGCATCGTTACGTGCCCTCATTCACCTTCTGTAAGGCAAGATTCCTAATGGTGGGGGAACCCTCTAAACCCACTTTCCCCCTCCCCCCCGCGATGTATTGACAGTTTGGAGGATTTGTATGTAGTATTGACTTTCAATCCCCTCGGTTCCTAATCTATGGATTAATAGTAGAAAAGACTCCCGATACCGGACATTACGCATTAGACTGATTGGACCACTTAACCTTAATGGGACACCTTTGGCTATTCTAAGCCTTCCTCTATTCGTACTTGCTTCTCTTTCTGCCTCCGGAGATTCTGGTCCAGGACATCCCTCAGGCTTACAGCCTAATTCCAATCGTTCTATCTCGTCAGTTCAAAAAACCCTCAATATCTGCCCTTTATCCATGCTGCGCGCCCTTGACATTTCAGAGGACTCTCTGGCTCCTTCTCCCGTGTACATTACATCACCGCTTATGATAACTCGAGAAGGCCAGCAAGAGGCAGGCTGCCGATGTCCAAGTAGGCCCTTTGATCCTCAGTACCACCTTCCATTCAAATAGAAAACCTCACTTCAAAAAAGTGACTCCTTGGAAGGCCTTGGCTTGGCGGTACTAGCACTGAAGCTTGCTTTCGTCGCTTTCCGGAATGGAATAAAAGTGAGAAGAGCTGCTCCATCTAATTGAATTGATTCGGTCTCCACTTCTGAACCGGACACCTCTTTATATACGTCGCCATAGGCAACGAGTTCCACCGCCTCATGGTCAGGATTCACTGCTATGGCAGGTAGCCCTGATCTCATGGATTAGCCAGAACAGTGGAGAAGCAAGGAACTGGTAGCTACATCTTCAGTCTGTAGTGACTCATTCATCGGGAGCAGAGGGAATGGCTTCAACGGGGGTCGAAAGGGCAGAGGGATCAGAGCCTAAAGGCCACTCCCTGATATAGGAGAATTCCATATAGTGTAGTTATGTCGAACGACAGAAGGGAGTCTGAAGACTGAATATAAGAAGAGTGAAGCTAAGATGAATGCCGCTTGAACGAGTTTAAGAGGTGAAAGAGTTCAATCCCTTTCAGGGTCGGATTAAAGAAGGGGCTCACCGGGGTATTCACCTAGCTCCCTAGCTTCCTATATTCCCACTCGAGCGGGATCAAAGGAGATGACTTATTCTTGTAGCTAAATGACCAAGTAGGGATAGAGGATCAAGAGACTGTAATCGCCATCAACCATTCAACAGAAGCAATAGCAAAGAAAGCAGCAAGAGTGGAGAGAACAAGCTCTTCAAGCTCAGCTTCGGCAACAGCAACTCGAGAAAGCAATTCAGTTTGTGAGGAACCGGCCACTTCTTTTTCTTTATATACACACCAATGCCCTTCGACAGGTAAACCGGAACCTGGGAAAGCAGAGTGAACAGCTTCACATCCTACTGCCAAGGTGCGTGCCCAGCTAAAGGAATAGCCTTTTTCTTCGGATCAACAGCAAAGGCAAAGATCTACCAAAAGGAGGACGTTGAACAAGAGCTTCTCTTCTTTGAACACGGGGAATCACAGCTGATGAAACAAAAGACTAAGCCATTCTTGGTGTCCCAGCTTAACCACACTAAACTAACTCTTTCTCCTAACCCGGTTCTAGAATAGAGAAAATTCCCACTTGAGTTACCTACCGCCGGGAAAGCCATGGGTTAAGAGCTCCCATTTACTCCTTCCCGATCTTAGAGTTCTATCTGGGGCACAAAGAGTTTAGCTTCTGCCTTATTATACAATGATAGTGGCTAGCTTCTTTGGCATCTTCGGGTGCCTACTTCCAGCGGATCCGTGGGCATTCAAAGTCGAGTTTCGGGGCTTGGGGGATCTTTTCCTCTGACTTTTCTTGCTTGATTGTGCTAAAGGCTTTGCCATGTCATTCCCTTTGATTGCTAGTAATAAGGTAAGTCGCTTCCTTGTGGATAGCCCCTTCGACGATGTAGTTTTCTTCGCACCCTTTGGTCTCTTTCATTCAAGCTTAGGCTTAGGAAAGTCGCCCTTCTTTCCCATGCGGATTCGTAAGTGGCTAATCCATTCCGGATAGAGATCCCGGTTCATTCCTTTTTGCAGCAATGTTGGGCTTTTTGAAATCCAGTCCTTTCAGCCTTTCTTGCTTAGATCTTTTCTGGTAACTGCCTCGTAACTGCATTACTATAGTGCTTTCCCTTTCATTTAGAAGTTATCCTTCTTTTTTCCCTTTCTTTAAGCAGAAAAAGGCGGATAAAGGAATTGCTTGACTCACACCCATAGGCATACCCGAACTCTCATTTCCTTGAAAAAGGCCCTTCGTCTATTGATGATCTCGTGCATGACCCCGAGTGATCCATAGTCTATAGTATAGGTTGTAGAGCCAATGGTTACCATCCTGTGACCTGCAGGTGAGGAACCGATGTGACTCTTTCTTACCGCTTACGTCCCCCTATCTCTTAAAGCCAAATATTCCGATCTATCCCCGATTGAAGAAAGCCTTTCGTTTGGTCTCGTCGTGAGTCACTTTCCGCACCCACTGAATGAACGTATAAAACCGATCCTTAAGCTAGTCTAGCTTCTGGAGTGAGAGCTGCTTTCGATAGTGTCCTCGTGCGAACGAACTACTGATATCATCATTCTTTGGAAAGGGCTCTATCCGCGGCCTAGCTACTCACTTAGCAGAGTCAAGCCTACTACATTATATAGTTGGGCCTCGCCACTTGGTAGTGGAGTCCTTTTGTTCCCTCGCTACTTACTTGACTCTAAACTTATTTAGGGAAAGCCCTCACTTGCTTGATTGATGAAATATTGGGATCCCCTTTTTTTCCAGGGATTTCGCTCGCCGGCCCTTTGTCACTCTCGCCTCTTTGTTTTCACGACGGTATAGTAGCTGTGAATGTGGGATAAAGGAGGAATTGTCCAAAGTCTTTATTTTGCCTTGATTACCCTAGTTAAGATATCCCACGCAAGGAAGAGAATAGGTAATGGAGAGGAGACTGTGGCACTTTCGGATCAATGATTCGCTTTTTCTCTTTCTCCGACTATTGAAAGACATTAACATTAGCGACGATCTGCGGCATTTACTATTTCCATGCCATGACATGAGACAGATTTCTCCTTTCAGACCCTTGCTGATTTTATTCAACTCCTGAATGCCATTCTATTGTTTGCAAACGAGTGAAAGGCGGAGTAAGAACTATGGTCGACCGGTCTTAGATGGTTGACGGATAGGTTTTTTTGCCTGGCTGGGCATAGTTAGAGCTAGCAATAACAGTCATACTACTTCCCTCAGAAGGAATTTGGCTTATCGGATGCTCTTGTTCCAGCAATGTCTAATTATGCCTTAAACTTCAAACCAGAAAGTCTTATTGCAGCGCCATTCTATTTCTCAAGCATCAACATCAAAGAGCTCCAATGCCCTTACTTTAATAGAATCGAAAAGTAAGGGGATCGATGTCCATGCAAAAGGGGAATTTCTATAGTCAGATGAATGCGCGGGGGATTCTTACTAAGACTAGCACCGGATTCTCCACATGCAGTTGCAGAATGAGCACTCTCGAATTCATTCTTCCTAACAGCAGGGGATTTGCCCACTACTAGAACGAGAACAGGCCTAGCTACTTTGCTAGCATTCCAGGCTAGGAACCTAACAGCTGTTATTCCTCCAACAGGTTCTTCTGGGCTACGCTAAACCTTCAACTTCCACCAGCAGCTAAATAAATTGCTAAATAAGTTCCTTCCACTTCTCTTTTAATTCAATATCTGTCTCGCCCTTATCCTGGTCTATTTTTCCAATCAGCCTATTCGAATTCGAGAGCAATCTTTTCCGAGTTGGCCCGCGCCTTGACAAGGCTCTTGCCCCTCCTTCCACCCGTAGATAGAGCCGGAGTGACGCCTTTGTATGACGGATTGATTGATAGTAGGATCAATCATCTTTAGTTTCATTCAGGATCGACATGCCCCAGGTTTGAAGAATTCGATGACAGGCCTTCGCTGCAAAAGATCCCTCCATTGGTCGATTCGGAATCGGCTGGATTGGAGGGATCCGGAGCCACAAGGATCTTCAACGGAAACTCTTTTGATTCCAGGCGGCCGACCCAATTCTATGGGATTAGCTATAAGTCAAGCTTGTCGACTATCAAAGGAAGGTTCGAACTTGTGATTTCGATAGGCCGAAAAGAAAAGCTTCTACAGCTAGAGGGCGGGTCTAGCGGAAAGCGAGGAGCGAGCTCGCAACAGCTAAATCACGATCTCCGGGCGAGCTCATATTGACATGAGGCTGCCTCTTTTCAATGCTGGGAGTGAAGCGAGCGTTGCAGGAGCTCTCTATGGAGGGAGATGGCAAGCGGAACGCACCCAAACTCATAGGCAATGACGTTTCCGAGCTACCACATTCACGCATGCCGCGGGAGATCATATGCACCCGGTCTACCTGTTCAAGCGCGCGCTTGCAAGCGGCCAGGAGGACGTACATCGTACAAGATGTCGCTCACTTCCTTTAGGAGGAGGGACCGGAGTCAACCTTACTCCCCTCATTTGAGTTTGAGGTCTGACGCCTTTACCACTATGCATAGGGTTTCACCTCCCCAGGACGAAAAATCGAGAAAGAATTCCCCCTCCCCCGCCCCGGGATTTTTAACGTGACGGTGATTGTGACCAGATTGGTCGATCAACCTGACCATTTGAAACATAAGAAGAGCCTGACTTTCGATTAGTAAAGCGCTAGCTAGCGCCCAACCTAGTCAGGGGATGCTTTCATAAGAGGTTTGAGAAAGGCGCTGTTAAGCCTTGCTGAGAAATGCCCCCTTCCATTTCCTTTGTTAACACGACATCTAGGATGTCGCATATTCGCTGTGTTAGTTAGAACATTCAGTCAGCCTTGGTTTGACATTCAGGTCAGGATATCGTAAGCTCTTGCTCTTTCGACTCTGTGATGCGCAGAAGACGGGGTGAGCTAGACTAATGGCATGCATGGGAACTTCCTTTCCTCGAGAAAGCAGGTTCCTTCTTTTAGCCTCAGTGAACCAAGTTCAGTGATCCAATCAGCCTGAATCGGACAGAAGACACTCTAAAGGAAAGGATATAAACTGAAAGCTTGCTCAAAGTGATTCCCTCGAGAGAGCTTGCAAGTCCAAGATCAGCTGTTCAATGACACTCTGCCTTTAAAGAAGGGCATGAAGCTGTGGATCGAACTCTGGCTTTTCGGGTAGCTAACTCCCGAGAATTCCTAGCCTGATGCTTTCTAGTGGCATAGACATTTGAGATCCCGAATCTACTGCCTTAGGAAAGGAAGGAGTCAACAGTCAGATCAATGTCGGAGAATCCGCTCTTGCCTTAGCTTAGGCACAGTACAGGTGACGTAGTCAGAGTGAAAACAAACCGATGTTCCAGATCATCCGCTGCTAGTCTTTGCTTCACTAGTCCTTGCTTCAGTTGGTCTAGCTACTGTTTGCAAGATCCAAGGTTTAGCACTTATGCTTCACGCTCTCTAACACCATAGCGAAGAAAGGGCCTCTGACCTACCTTACTTGACTACATTAATCAACTTAGGAAGAGATGACATTGAATGCGTTCTTACTAGAAACAACTGCTATTGAATTCACAGCAAGTCTTTCTCTTGTGAACGACTCCGCCGCAAGAAGAGTAAGCCAGCTCTTTCCCTCTACCTCTTTCAAACCCCGCATGCTGCTATGTATTCCCGTCTGCAAGACCCAGCTAAAGCGAATCTCATCTTCATCAAGTTCCCTGGGGACTCTCTCTTTACTTGTAGTTCGTCACTTTAAGGCAAGGACAAGAGCTTCGGTGTAAGCACCAGTTCGAACTCTGACTTAGAATAAGACCAACTCTCTCTCAATAATGGAGTTTGATCCAATCAACCACTAAAAGCTGACCTCAAAATGTTTCCGCATAAGTGATAAGTGCGAAGATTGAATCCTGTAAGAGATTTCATATAGAAGAGTAGTACAAAAGAAAAGGGCACTGGTTCACGCATTACGGGTTGGTTGATTCCTCTTACCTCTATAAAGAGAAAGAAATGGGGGCACTTCACCGAATGGAGCGATAGGTAAAGTATGGGACGTTCAGTAAACAATCCCTTAGAAAAAGTCATCGGAGATACCCAACTGGGAGCGGAGAAGGCAGAGGCGGAGACGGAGCCGGTTTGGAAGCGTCAACACAAGAAAGAAGCCAAAAACGTGAAGTAGAGGGATCCTGACGGATGAGCTGCGTCGAATGAGCCAGATCTGCTGGACAGATTTACAGTCAAAGGGGAAGAGTGTCAGAGAGAGAGGCCGAAAGAGAATGAGTTCTTGAGCTTCGACTTGCTGACTTGGTTCCTTCAAACCTCTTTCTCCGACTTGGTGCTAAGTCAGGCTCACTCGACATGCACACGCACTTGCTCTTTCTTGGCTTTGCCGGGAGCTTTCTAGCTGGACTGGTAGCTTGGAGCGAGGAGAACATACGGGAACAACAGACAGACTGGCTTGACTAGTGAGCGAGAAATGAAAGACTAGCTGACAGACCTACTAGACTAGACTGGCAAGGTGATCGTTCCGCTACGAGCTGCTGTCGCTCACGGAGACTTGCTCTTGTACACTCAGAAAGGAAGGCGAGACTGCCGGCACTGACTCAGATCCATCCAAATAGCGTGGGCTAGCTAGGTTTGAGTAGTTCGTTTCTGAAAACAGATTGTGGATTGGATGGCGCACAAAGGTCTAAGGCTTTGTCTGATTCTTCTCCTTGCTGCTGTCAGTGAGTTTAGCCTATGAGAAAGACTGCTGCTGCGAACGAGAGCAGAGGTAATGAAAACAATCGCCGGATCCGCAACCACCTATGCTCATCTCCCATCCCAATCCCAAACAGGGGCACGATCGGAGGTGGCCGGACCAATCATACGTGCCATGCCCTGCGGATGGAGTGAACGACTATCGCTGGTCCGGGTCTTGATCGAGCGAAGAGTCGGCTACAAGCCCCTCTAATGCATTTATGCGTGCCGGGCGGGAATAAGAGTAGCCGGTATTGGACGAAGGGGAGCACCGACTCGGAGGAGAGAGCTGTGGATGAGCCGGACGTATCGGTGGATACCGCCCGGCGGCGGGAAAGAAAGGGCTTATGCTCTAATTTCCAGAATTGGTTAGCAAAGGTTGAGGGACGGAGTGGGAGTGGTATACAGAAAGCAAATTACCTCTGATGATCGGTCCATCCTCGGTAACCCTCGATGAGTTTAAAGAAGCTATAGAGTTGCTTGACTGGAAGGAGAGAAAATAAATGTGCTATCATGTTCATGGGATCTCTATCTTCCGCTCTAGAAAGAGACCTACTTGCATGTGCATATAGCTAGCTAAGCCCCGAACCTTTGGTCTGGTCTGAAAAGTACATTACCAAATCATATCATATCATAATCCGAGGTTAGGTTGTATTTGCCGCTTCTTGTACTTGAGCTGTATAGTCAACTCGAAACCTTGCTCAGAGGAAGAAGGACATTAGTTTGAAGTCTCGAGTCTCTATCCCCTCTTCGGGTGGCACACCAGCCCTTTGCTCTTCTACGTTTTCAGCAGGAGGCTGACTTGGTCCTGCTGAAGCTCCTTCTGCCTGGGGAACATCTGCCCCCCTAGTCCTGGATAGAACGAATTCTGGAGTTGGTTTCTTAGGGGTACGGGACAGGGAGGTGAGCGCAGGGATCCCCTCGGGCGGGGAGCCCGAGCGAGAGCGATGTCGCATAGTGGCTGTATATCGCATATCAGCTGTATAGCGCATAGTGGAATGAAATGTGAATGAGTCTATAGAATTCTGGTGAATCGAGATTGGCGATTAGTACAAGATCGAAAATCTATCTCGCAGCTCGTGCTTTAAAGCGAACGAATGGAACTACAGTAGACTTAGACGATATTCCCTCTGATTCCTATATGCTTTAATAGAGAGAATATCCCAGCTAGAATAGAAAGAGGATATAGGAGAGACTAGGGAATGATTGGCCTTAGCCATTCTTCACTCCTTGTTCATAGCTAAGTGAGCTTATTCAAGCGGATAAGAGAACGGCGGACAAGGCGACAACAGCATTGTGCAGCGGCAAGAGCGGACATCCCTCAAAGACTAGCACCTCTCTTCGTCCTGAAAACATCTGCAGAGCGAAGTCACTCCACTCTAATTGTTAAGAGTCAATCAGGTAGCAGCAATAGCCTTTTTCAACTATGCCTTTCGTCTTTCGCCCGCTACTTCATCGCCCAAGAACCTGTTCCTGCTGCTTTCCCGAAAGCTGCTGTTATCTTTGATTGAACAAAGCCGGCACTGTACTGGCTTACAGAATTTCCTTTAGAGCGTACCTTCCTTTCTCTTTCTACCATTCCAGCTATGTGCCTCTCTCTTGATTCCAGGTATGTGGTGCCCCTCCGGTCCTTGTTTACCGCTGCTTTAGACTCTGACAGGTTTATTTCCAGCCTTGCTTGCCCTGTCCGGTCATATGTTCTCCTTCCCGGTCAACGGCATTGGCTATTGACCATCCATCCACCAATCATTTGATGTCAATCTATCTTCCCCCATTCCCAGTTGTCGATAATGCGGCAATTGAGGACCAATTGCCTTCTCGTGTGATATTCTTTCGAGATCACAACCAGAGAAGATTTTGTTATTCCGGTCTAGAGCATATCGGATGCGGTGATGGAAGAGTATACCGGAGGAGGCTTGCTCCCCTTTTGAAAAAATCTTTCCCCAGTTCTTCGACGTTCTGGAGTTCCATAGCATTCAAGCATATCACCGGCTGGAAAGACCTACACCTACTACCCTTTCCTTCCCCTTTTCATAATACCCACGGAGCGGTAAGCTTGGGTTCCTGACATGCGGTCTCGCTATTCTTTGTTTGCATTCAAAGGTGCGCTATCGAGTCACGTGCCTAACTTCCAAAGAATGAATCAATGAATATGGTAGAGGAGCGAAAGTGGCCGGCGGCGGTGGAGAGCTATAAGGAGCGAAGCTCACACACACCGGCTGATGGAGGGCGGGATCACATTCACTTGCTTGCCGCCCGGCTCCATAATAACAAAGTGGAAAGTGGGCCGCCCCCATAACCACACGGGAGGGTAACGAGATTCCACTGGATGGTCACGCTTCTTCGAGAACGGGTTTTCCCTCAATTTGAAAGCAGGTTCCGTGAGTCCAAGCCTAAACAAGGCAGGCCAAAAATTCTCCTCACATACAGCTGAACATCGATGTTCTGGTGGACAACACCGCTGGACATGGGATGCTTTGTTGGATGCTTTCTCTTGATATAACCAGATCAAGATGGCCGAGGCGATAGGGTAATCCGTTTCTCACTCCATGGGGCACGTTCTGTTACAAGGTGATGCCGTTTGGTCTAAAGAATGCCGGGGCGACGTACCAGCGAGCCATGACTGCGCTGTTTCATGATATGATTCACAAGGAAATGGAGGTCTATGTCGATGACATGATCGCCAAGTCTTGGGCTGAAGAAGACCTGATTTTTAGGCCAATTTGAAGAAAGTGTTTGACAGATTGCGGAAAGCCTTCTTACGCCTTACTTCGTCTTCATCCGCAAAAAAAGGTCACATCTTAGTTTGGTGCTTCGTCAGGTAAGCTACTCGGGTTCATTGTCAGCAGAAGAGGAATCGAAGCTCGACTGCTCTCTGGCTTTTTCGCCAAAAAGGCCAACCCCCTCGCAAGTCTCTCTGCCCTTAAAGGCATCCGGGGGTCAGCGAGGAAATGGGAAGAGCGGCTTAAGAGGAAGATTCAGATCAACCAAGTATGCACACGATCAGCCATCTAAGGCCCCAATAGGGAGCCACAATCAGAAGAACTCGTTGAAGGTAGGAAGCAAGGGTCATGCCAACTCGTCTCGGTACTCTCTGGGTCAGGGGTCGAGGCCCCAAGGTTCGAATAACACAGGCTAATCGTAAGCTAGAGTAGTTTCAGGAACGGGAGGAAGTCAGCCTAGGCGGGTCAATCTTTTTTTATTGCCAGTCAATCGAGTAAGGGTCCAGGAGAATCTTCACAGTAGGGGCCTTTAGTCTTCTCTTCCAATCGCCGAAGCGACTTCGAGGAGGTTCGATCCTTCCCAGTAAAACGCGGCAGACACGAAATAGAGTTCTAGTTCAGAGAACCTGCTGTTATAACATGAATCAATATACCGGGAAGCGAAAGGTAGGTTGGATCCAAGTGAGGTCTTATTTCTAACACAGAGGAAAGGTGCAAGGCCCGGTAGCCTTACCAAACCCAGGGAAACTCCGAAACAAAGGAAACCAGCCCCTCCGACCTCTGAGGGCGCCGACCTCCTTATAAAAGGAAAGGAAGGGAGTTAGTCCGAAAAAGTCAGGGAGAGGTAGTGCTAGATCCGGGTGCTAGTCTCCTTTTCCACCCCAAGACATGGCAGGCTAAGAAGAGGAAGAGGAAGAGGAAGAAAAGAGGGATAGAAACCTGCTTGCGTATAGTTTCTAGGAAGAAAACGGGAGATAAAGATTAAGATTAGAACAAGAGAATAGGTATCATCTAAAGATTAGAACTATCGAATAGGTATTGCATCTCATATCATCAGTAATCTAAATAGGTATTGCATAGAATCTAAGATCAATAATTGAGAATAGAAAACGGATATCAGATAATAATACTCGGGGACGACTCTTGCTTTTCCTTGCTCTTACTTGCTCAACCAAAGGATTCAAAGGTGAGATAAAGATTAGTAATATCAGTCTCCTTGGATGCCCTATCTACCTGTTGCTACCTCTTAATTAGTGAGTAGTTTATTAAGTGAGTTTTTTGTTTATTAAGGAAGTTCTCCCCCCGAGGGGGACAGAGCGCAGCGAAGGGGGGTAACGTCCTTTACTAACTCTTCCCCCTTACCAAGGAGTAGTGATAGCCACCAAAAAGAGGGGACGGGAATGAGGGGGGAATCATGGTGCAAACTCTTTCTATTGCTGCTACTCTTTCTCTACGAGAGTGGAAATCAATCCAACAAGAAGAAAAGGGAATGTCCGGTGACTGGCACTGACTTCCTTAATTCACTCCTGCTGCTGAGCTGTCGCTAGCATGAACTGCTGTTGGTTTCGAATGAGACCTTGGGCTTGCACCAATCAAATCCACTCCACACCTCACTCTCCCTTACCGCTCCGTGGGGGTATGCGTCTCTTTTCAAGGGGCGTATCGGGGCCTTAAAGTCTTATTGCATCTATGGCATCTTCTTAGACTCTTGATCGGATTAACTATTCCTCAAGTGCCACAGCGCATTCCATTCCTGAAAACAGGGCATCTTCTTCTGTGCGTGTGCATGGGATATAAGAGACTATTGATTCAACCAAAGCGGACATTAATTGATGATCTAGCACACTTGCAAATTCCACCCTCTTCTTCGTCAAGACCAGCGCCTGCTCCTTCGCTAGTCCTGGTAGTGTGCCAAACAGCAGCTCCTTGTGGTCGACCTCTGTGAAATCCTTATTTCGTTTTTGTGGAAAAAGCATCAAACGATCAAAGAGCTCACAACCCAGTTGATCTCACTGGTGTCTAGACGGTTAGGATCATTCAGCACGACCTTGAGCTATGGGCAGGTGGGCCACAAACAGCTGATGAGGAGCTCGTAATTGGCTGCCACCAACCCAACATAGAAAGACGTAGACATCATCATTGCAAGCGCAAGCAACCTCGTTGTCATTTCGTTTGAAAAAGTAAATCAAAACCGTAGGTCCGGCCAAAGGACTTGTTTCCAACGACTATTCCACCAACGAATCTCTTTTAAAAGATAAGACTTCGTTGACAAATCTGGACTAATCCTATCTATCATATCAACCTACCAGTGTCTACATCACAACATGTTCGCTACGCTTAGTATGAGTCTATGCAATTCTTGCCAGAATGAGTGATGATGCAAGGATTGATGCAAGCAAGGAATGAGTGTGAAACTATCCTCAATCTTGAAGCCTCACTCTATCACTTATATATGGAAGAACATTCCTTCAATCATGCAATCAATCATGCCATCATTCCTTATCAATCATAGCATTCATTGCATAACTAAAGCATAATTAAGAGGGCGCTATGGCAATGTGCCATGCTCTTGTTCCTATGCCAGAGGAGTGCGTGAGGGCTGTGTGTCCTTATAGACTAGCGAAGAGTCCATCCGTTGGATCGTTAGATGCCTGAGCGTGTCAGTCCCCCAACGAAGCATAGCGAACGACGAAGCTGAGCATAAGCGAGACTGAGAACGAGACTCATGGCAAGTAGTGAAGTGAGTCCTGACTCAGTCAGGAGAGCGCCTATCGAGAGTCCTCTCCCTATGCGTGAGACTCTGACTCCAACGAGGCTTTGTCTCGCTTCGCTATGCGCTTCGTTAGGTCGTCCTAGTCTATAGCGAAGGCTAGGGGACCCGTCGTTTGCGTAGCCTTGCCAGATGACGACCCTATCCTTATCAGTCGAGCTCCTTATTCCACTATCTATCTCACGTACGAGGGAACGCTATACGATGTCTAGTGAGCCAAGCGCTATGTCTGCTATGCTAGACTATCCTGGGCAAGATCACCCCGAAAAATGTCTTTTTGTTAGCTACGACTGAAGCTCTGATTCTGATAGACGTAGCCTTTCGTTCGCACTACCGAAGCGTCAGCATAGCGAGACTCAAAGAGCGAGACAAATGAGTTAGGGAAGTACTCAGGCAAGCCAGAGCGAGATCCTTCTGGACGGATGGAGAGGCGTCCCTAGGCAATTACTGAGCCTGAACGGGAGCCCGAGTGAGTCCCTATTATTGAGCGTTGTTGTTCCTCTTTTCGGTATGAGTAAGCAGTCCTTCCTAGGGAGCCAGAGCGTTTAGTTAGGGAGTCCGGAGTGAGCGTCTTTTAGGGAGTACAAAACGAAGCATAGCGAGACAATGCGTATGAGTGTAGTTCAGGCATGCCCGAGAGTCTGCCTAGCGGGAACGTTAGGGAGCTTAGTGAGTCCTGCCAGACAGAGAATAGATTAAGGGAGTGACTGAGTCAGACAGAAAGAGAACGAAGCTCAACGAAGTGTAGCTGAGTGGATCTAAGGGACGGATTGAGTGTGAAGGTTCCGTATAGTTGGCTTCTTGAGTCTAGCGATGCTTCGTTATGCATTCTTTAGTTTGATTATGACGTCAGAGATTTTCGGTCCACCCGTCTTTTTATGAAGAAATTGAGACTCAATGTCGATCGAACTCGGGTTCCTCACTCAATAACTTCTTTCTCATTCCTGGCTGGCATAACTTGATAAATAAAGAGACATAGCGACACTCAACTCAGGCACACTTCCTTGGAAAGAAGTCTGTGGCTTCATATGATTTCACACCATTGAAACAAAGAGAACGTAGTTTGAGATCAAACCAGATAAAAAAGCAAGGAGTAAATGGAATAGAGAAAGAGACCAGAAAAATGCCAAATTTTATGAGGTACCGCCCTCGTTCACAAAAAGCACAAAAAGGAAAAAGAGAGCAGACAAGGCCATTCAAAGATACGACAGTCAAAAGAAAAAGGACAATTAACAATAGGGCTAGGGCTGCGGCAAAAAAGAGTTATACACCAGTGTTGGAGAACACTCGAGACCACAAGAAGAGTCGGTTTTTGGTGGCACGAGTGAGGCGCAGCATCCTGAGCACACAAAGAGTGGAGGTTAGCTTTGCTTTCCTCAATGCCACAGCAGCGAGTGTGCTGCCAGACCTCACAAAGATCACATTCCACCATCCTCTCCCCATCATCATCTTGAGCGCCACATTCGCATTTCACAACCCAATTGTCAGCCCCACCTTCATACCTCAGGCGATTCTCCAAGCCTATCCCGGTCCCTCTCACACATAGCTCTGCACCTGACTCAACTGCTCCAAAAAGCAATTCCTCATCCTCCAATTCCTCCTGCTCTGAAATCTCCATCAACACAAATTCATCTGTTATACAGTACGTGTCCTTCAGTGCATTCTCCACTGCTTGCTTCAATTCTCCAACTGTTGCATGCATTGGAACTACAACGATTTCACCAACTGGTAGCACCATTTCCATTTCAGCTTCTGTGCCACACAATCTTGGAACTAATCGGCAAATGAATCTCAGATACTGATCCTCCGCGTCAACAAACGGCCATTCCTTCGCGAAGTGCTTACTCTCCAGAATAGCCTGAGTAGCCAATTCCACCAGATGTGATCCTCTGTAATCCAACAGAACATTGTTATACAGATCAACCAAATCATTGTAAACATCAAGACCTGGCACCAGAGATGATGCTGTAAGAAGCTTTCGAGGTGCTTCTTTTTGCGGCTCAGAAACGTTAGCCTCATTACCAACCTCACGGATGGAATATTCCAAAATTCGAGTGACTGGGTTCACTGTGCGACGCACAACATGATTTCCTACAATCACATTGTTCATTGCTTTTAGAACATGATCCAGCAGACCTGTATCACCTATATGAAGCCGAGCTGCATCTCGCAAATCTTGTCGTGTCATGCCGCCATGTGCTTGATTCTCTTTCAATGCGTCCACAATGACTTCTGCTGTAAATTCTAGTCTTCTTGTAGGCCATCTACTATCCATACACGCAACTACAGTAGAGAACCTCCTATAAGCTGTTGACTTCTCTTTTCTCAAAGCAAAGGCTTGCTCTGGGTGGAGATTCTGCTAGGGGGGTCTCGTGATGGAAGATGGAGGAGCTGAAGTAGCTTTGTTAATTTGCATAGAAGCACAAGATTTGATAGTTAACATAAACCTGAGTAGATCTTTGATTGTAACCAGCTGGCTTTCACTCATGTCTCTGTAATGACGAAATATTTGCTTGATTTCTCTGCCTTTGTTTTGTCAGTTTTACCAAAATCTTCAATGATCACTTCAAGTTCCAACGAGCTAAGCAGTTCAATTGCACTGATAGAATTGTGCTCTGCCACTCCAAAGCTTCCACGGCAGAATCTGTAGCCCCACCTACCAAACCAAGAATGTCCATAAGCAACGCCATAAAGCAATCTAAGATCCATTGACCTTTTCTCTGCCACATAGGTACTTAGAACCGCCTTCAATGCCATTAATGCAGACCAAATGACCAAACCCGTTACAGTGAATCAGGCTATGCAAGAGATGGGTCTGAAGTTCCATAACATCATCATCCAGAGGCTTATTCCACTCACATCATCCGTAGGGATCATCAAATGATACTTCCGTTTAGACAGAAAATGATTGCTCCAACCTCAACAACAAAAAAACCAAGTACGAGCCTCAGAAACCTTAAATTCCTCTATCAGTAGCAATACATATTCCAGACCAAGCAGCAAAACAAAATGTTGAAGAAAGATACAGAACAGCAACTCATAAGACAAACGTTCCGTGACGCCAAATCATTTGCAAGTGACACAACCGGATTAGTACAAGGAGTGTACAAGAATTCTCAGTAAAGAGACAAAAACACCTAATAAGGAGGAAATCCGAATTCCCAAGCATACCCAGTAAAGAATCCCAGAGGAAAATGACAGCTACCCATTTCAGGAAACGAAGAAAAAAGCATAATTTTCACTAACCAGTGCATCGGCATTGATCACAGTAGGGCCTGGGAGAACTCTCGACGTCCTCTTCAATGGTGCAGATCTGTATGCAAAGCATCCTTTAAGAGTCCCCTTCTTACTTAAATAGGAACTTACGGAGGGTGCTATCCAGAAGCAAAGGAAGATCTAGAGCAAGTCTTCCCTAAGGAGATAGAGGGAGCAAGCCTATAATCCCCATTTTTTTTTACCTATTGATTAGAGCTAGCAATCCCTAAAAGAGTCAAGCAAGGAAGCCTACTTCTTCCCGACTAGCAGCTGCAGACTAGCTTTCATTTTAGGGCGAGGGGTACTAGAAGTTCTTTAAAGGATTACTAGAGGAGAGGGTATTTCAGGGATTTCAAGTGCAATCAAAAAGATGAAGAGGAAAGCAATTGGGAAAACCTCTTATTGGGTCGTGAAATAGGCTGCTTTTCGGGGATAAATCTTAAATTTAATAGAAGAGTCCTATAATTGTATAATAGGAAAAAAATAAGAGAATTTTCCGACCAAAAAAACTCGGGTTATATAGAAAGGTTAATTTCAATGCATCGTAAGAGAGTAGCCCCCGACTCCCCGTTTGGTAAGAATCAAACAAGGGGAGTATTAGTGTAGTGCACGAAAGGACCAATGAAGAACCAAAGACCCGGAAGTAACGTTAACATAGCAGGGGTTTTCTCCCAACAAGAAAATTAGTTGATGGAATGACCATTAACACCCCTTGCAAACCATCAACTCTACGGGAGTTTTTTATAATAACATTAGAGCATGGGGAAACACGCAATTTAACCCCAAGACTTCTAATGGATCGCGTTACACAGCACTTCAAAGAGGTCTGGGATTTGATTCCTAAATCTACCGGTCTCACAGAGTACTAGTAAAGCCGCATTCCCTCAGCAGTTCTCGTGAAATTGATCCAGGCTCTTTTCCCCGAACACTCTCTCCGCGCTCTTCGTCTTTCCTCGATGGAGTCTTAGTTTCATCTTGAATCGGTTAGCTCAGAAATCGAATTTCATCTTACCGGCATCGACGACCGCTCCTCTATTCGTTTTTGCATCGACAGGCTAGGAACTTGCTTCAACTGGGTCAGGAAATCTTTATTCTAATTAGAGCTTTGACCGCTTAACTGCATCTACCGGGGCGTAGAGAAAATCTTACATACTGGCTTCTAGCGCTTCGATCCAAGATTACGTATAACTCCTCGCTGGCTCTTTTTCTGTTACTGCTAGGGCTAGTTAGGCAAGGGCTACAGCTAGGGTTAGCTCAGAAATGGATTTAACGGCTGGGGACCCTTTCGTAGGCTATTTATATTCAACAGCTAAGGCTAGGGTTAGGGAGGGATTCGACCACTTCGACTGGCACGGGTGCGACGTAAGCAACTTATGTTACAGGCGCTTCGACCCTTTTTGGTGGCTAGGAAATTCTATAAGCTACTGTTACTGGAAATCCCTTCAAATGAAAACTGGCATCGGCGACCGACCCTTCTTTCCTTTTTATTCGCTTTGACCAGCTAGGAAATGAAATATGACTTGCAAGACCGCTTAGCCCCTGGTATAACTCATCTTAAGTAACGTCGCTGTAACTTAAGTCTAATCAAGATGCGTTTACGATAACAGGTGCTGCTAAGCGGTGAAAGCTTTTTATAAAGAGTTCCCATTTGAGAGGCACTACTCGTAGTAGAGCTGAGAAGAGAATAGGCTAGATAGATATCGTAATAATCTTCTATACCGGCTGTACCAATAGTAAGAGCTCTAGATCATTGATTTACTCTGACTTAGGGAAAAGGAGTTACTAGTGAAATGCCAAACATTCCAACATAAGGCTCTGTAAGAGATGAGGATTTACCGAAAAGTAAGCACCCGTTCTCTTCCATCTGCCCGAGTGGTTACTTCTTTCTTAGCTTAGGGTTGTAAGGAGGCGGATGTCCGTCTTCCAAACCCTTCCTTCTTTACCGCTTGTATTCCACAAAGGAGAACAAACAGCCGGGAATAGAAAGAGCCAGATGAATCCCCAGAAGAGGGCGTAGGTGAAAACAAGTAGCGGAATTCCCGAGTGAAGGAAAGTCAATAGGTTGAGGGAGGGCTACTCACTGATTTTCCTGGGTAAGGAAGGCCAGTTAAGCTTCTTTTCTTACGGCAAATCTCGTATGAGAATTCCCCTACTTCTCTTGCTTACCGGGCGCTTGAAAGGATCGCTACTAGTTGAATAAAAGGATTACCGTTATTGGCTCGTTGGACTGAAGGGAATGCTTGTGAAAGCGGCTTGCTACTGTCTTGCTACTGTATAAGACAGACTGGCTTTCTGAAGAAAAGGAATAGGTTTGGCTACTGTCACTATTGACCAAGAACCGGAATGAATGGAATGAATGGAATGAATGGTACCCTTTGCCCGTTGGAAAGCTAGTCTTCCTAAAAGAATTCACTCTTGCCTGGCAATAGTGATTCCTTTGATTCATACTAGGAGTTCAGTTCCTCGGTATCAGTCCCGCGAGCGAAAGGTGCAAAGCTAAAGTAAGAGAAGGAGCTGCAAGTGGAAGATCGGCTCTGACTCTTCGAATAAGCCGATTGGACAAGTTCTAAGACTGGAATAGATGTGAACAAATCCTTTCTCTGCCCCTCGCTCTGTCGATACCATTCCTTCTCTTTCCTCTTTCATCAGCTGGTATTGAATCCGATTTACTCCTTAAAATTCAAATAGGAGTCCCACCCAGTCTGTCCCTTAGCCTCGGGAGATTCTTTCATCTCTTACCGTGTAACGGGCTTATCCTCTAGGGTGATTTGACTAGTGGAATTTCAGTATTCGATTCACCCACCTCTTCGTGATTTGCCCTCTCTCTCCGGAAGGGTAGAGGAAGAATAGCTAATCAGGAAGACCGGTTGCAATCAGTCTTTGCAAGTCCAAGATCAGCTGTGTAAGAAAAGAAGTAAGCACATTTCCAAGTCGAATCTCCTAATAGTGTTCATAGGCCCAGCAGGCATCTCACTCGGGAAGGAAGGCATTAGGCTGTGGTTCATTCATTTCTTAAGTACGCAATACGCAAGGGGGGATAAGATTGCCTCGAACCAAGCTTATCACCCCAGGTATCCTCCACCAGCTGGATCCGGTCCGATGTAATCCATCTGTCTCTCGAGGACCATCTCAACCTGCTATCAAGGTCCGAAAACCCCTCCTTCCTCCGCGCTTTCCACAAAACCTCCCTCCCAAGCATTCTACTACTTGTCTCTCTTCAAAGGCTCCCAATCAAACGAAGTCCTTCTCTATCTCTCGGCTCCAATCCCGATCATTTCTTTCGAAAAGGTAGCATTCAAGTAAGGACTGTATTGAGGAAGAGGGGCCTTCGCGGTTACACTTGATTGCTTTCATCTTCTTTCCAACCTTATAGCTCCTAACCTTGATCTACTACTCTAATAGCCTTTAACCTCGAAGGTGAAGTACTGGACTAACTCTTTCAGTCAAATACCGTGCATTTAATATATCAACCAACACTAATTCCAGTCTCGGATTTCATCCACCCCCGGAGAAACCTTCTTTTTCAACCTTCAGGCTCCCGACTGGACCAAGTGCTTCCAGTATCATTCTGTGAGAAGATGGCCAAAACCTCAAAAGGAATGGCTTAACTGGGTAGAGCGTATGGAGAGTGATGACAACGACCAGGAAAAAGATCGAAAATAGGCATTATTTGTAACATCTCAAATGATAAGATAAATAGGATGCCATGCGCTCGCCCTTCCGTCTTTCTTTCTTTCTTCCCCCATCAAATGTAGATTCTGTCGTAGATGTTATTACAAAGGAAGATGGTGTGGATGAATGAGCTGCTTTTTCAATTGTAGTTGTAGGACTTTCCGTATCAGTAGAAGGGGGAGCGAAATCAAGGAAAGAATTCGAAGAATTCTTCTTTTGTTTCAAATCAAGTTCATTGCTTCTTGCTTGGTCTTCCCGGTCCATCTCGACTCTGTCGCTTTACGCTTTAATTAATCGGTCGCTGAATCCGTATAATGAGTATTGCACCCCCCCTTTCCATTCTTCCTTCCCATGGGTTTCTCGGATCGTAAGCAAGGGGTACAGAAAGCAAGAGTCAAAGAGGACATGGAGGAGGTAAGGAAGCAAAGAGGTAGCTTGGCTCGACATCGGTAGAGGAAGGTCAGAAGTCAGAAGAGGAAGCTTGTCTTGACCAATAGCCCTCGTAAACCCACCCACCATTTACCTTTGACGGTTGTACCCTCCTTTAACAGTACAAATTGGAAGGCTGGCTTGAGTGAACGACATCATTGACCAAGAACCCCGGAGCTGACAGCCTGACTTCTTTCTACGGCTAGCTTCCCTGACCCACCACCCGACCTTGACCCGGCTTCTGGCCCCACCACTCTTTAATCAAGGAGAGGCGAGACTTCGCAAACTGGGACTACTCCACCATACCCAGGATTTTCTGACTAAGACAGGTCCTTTGCTTCAGGACGGGGTTCCAACTTACTGTCCGATTCGGTGAACCTAGAATTTCTCAATGAAGAAGCGGGACCATCCCTCGTCTTGGGAGAGGAGAGTTCCCTTAATACCTGCAAGCACTTCCTCTTTCCCTTTATCCGAGATATAGTGATTTTCTAACCAGGGCAGGACATAGACTAATGGGCACAAGCCCTACTCGCCGGTTGAATTCCCTTCTTCAGGTCCAAAAGAGCGTGATGGCTCGAGGTCGAAGAAAGCAGCCCTTCCACTGACTTTGAGTGAGGGGTACCACCTATGAACCAATGTCTAACTTATTGTCTCAACGGGGGCTGCACTTCTACTATGGCTTCCGGTCCAAGAACTACTATTCGGCTTACGAAAGGGTATGGGCTATACTTGAACCAGGGTAGACAAAGACGAGTAGGGCTGGCTGATCGGCCAAATCCCATGTTTTCGGACTTCTTTGTCCCGATGGAATCCACTATTCAATTGACTTGACGAAGACGCCTTTCTTCCCCGCTCCACCCGACTCTGACCTTCCTTACTGACTTGCTAATAACTCATTGAGGAAAGCCATTCATCGCGGCCTTGCGGGTCATGCCCGTGATTTACCGCTTCCTCTTATGGCTAGGGATCCATCTTGGCAGGAGAAGGAGTTAGAACCTTTGGCAGTGGTGGACGACTCTTTCACAGGGGTAGCGTCAAAAAGAGGAGTAGAGAGCACTAAGTAGGTGACGTCATGACTCACTCATTTTCACACTCATGTTGGTAGGACTGCAAATCGACTCATAGCCACCATCCCTCCCTAGAACAGGGAAGAGAGGACGAGGGACCATGTCTGGTACCAGGAGTAGAGCCAAAGGAAGCAAGCAATAGATGCATAGCTTAGGCACCAAAGCTAGCACCGGAAAAAGAGGCATGGATTCCATTAGAACTAGAACCGCATCTTCTTTCCTCCTTAAGAGAAAGGGGACTTCCCTTGAGCCGGGAAAGCGGAACTTGAACTGAGAGAAGGCTCCCTTTTTCGAGCAGGGGGGCATGCATCCTTCTTATGGGGCAAGGACTCTGATCGACGAAATCACGTAAAAGAAAGGTGACTGATACTTCTCCTTCGACTGATACGTCTACTTAGCCCAAGTCAGTAGGGGGACGGAGACTACAGCTTGCTTCGGATACTCATATAGGTGTTTTGACTTTGCTATAGTGAGGCCCTGCTTCAATTCAAAATCCAAACCTGACTAAATCACCACACCAAAACATCAAATCGTAGTAGCATTACTTAGGTTGGTTTGGTCAGTGTCTTTCTTTCTCTCGGGACGGGTTGGTGGCCTTGCGTCTCCCTCCTTGTTCCAGGTCCCAGTGAAGCTGATCTGTCCCTGTGCTGTGCCTTGTTGTCGATGCCACGGGATTCGAGATAGCTTGAAAGCGGAGCAGAGGATGCTGGAGATAAGAAGAAGGGGCAGGCTCTGGAAGAGTGTCTGGCCCATTGGCTGTAGGAACTGCCGATCTATTGGCTATTGTACGTGTAGGCACAGGCGCACGTTGGTGTCACGGTAAACGGACGAGACACTGTGGCCTTAGTCGACACGGGGGCATCGCACAACTTCGTTTCAGACTCCGGTAAGCGCGACGAGGTAGTAGAACTCAAACATCCCCTGCGATTCATCTTAATCCTGCGAGAGGAGTGACCCCCCAACATGATCCTGACCCACCGGACCATAGCGTAGCAACACCTTAATCTCTCACGATCGATCCAATGGACCTAGTTGCTAGCTTGACCCCCGGATTCTAGAGACGTGGAGATGGATTAGGTAGGGGTGACTCTGAATCACTCGCGCTCGATCTACCTTGTATGGAGTCCCCTAAGGTCCTTGGACCCTAAAAACCCATTCAGACGGAAGGAGCCAACATGTATGAACCCAGTGACCCTCCCATCCTTGGATAGCTCTCGGGATGGATTGATGGATTTACAGCTTCCGTGGGCGATCTCCGAATCTCTAACAAGGAACGATTGAAAGTTTGATCGACCTTAAGATTGCATAGTCGACTATGAGAACTCTCTTCTCTCTCTGTCTTTCCTTCTTTCATTCATCCCTTCCTCCAGGAATGGACTTTGGGTTCCCGGATGTGGATGAAAACTCATTTTTCTAGGCGCATTCTGGAAGGATTCTTGGATGAAGCAGCTGATTGGATTCTTGCTTTTCTTCCTTTCATTCTTTCTTTTAGTCTGACTAGAGAGCTCCCTAGTGAACTCGGGGAAGCTCTCCCCTTGGATTGACTGCATTTTCTCATCCCCGGCGGATTCGCGCTCGAAGGAAGAAAATGGAGACAGGAATCACTAGCGTTAGCTTGAAGCCCGAAAGGATAGTGAACATCCTCGTTGACTCTGACGCCTTCGATCTAGTTCCATTAGTGGACGACTCTGAATGCGGAGTAAGAAACTACGGGTTTGTTTGATCGCTAGTCGACAGAAGCATTTTCAAACTCGATAGCTTACTGGCTTAACTAGTTTCGGGAACTCTGATAGCACTCTCCTTCGCCTTCCAAAGTCATTAGTAGGGCACTCAACACTTCAATCGCGAATTCTCAGTTGGAATCTTCTTTGGAAGAGAGGTAGTATACCGGGCTAGCAGGACTGAATGCTTAGTACGCTACCCGGAAAGAGGTATGTGGGAAGGAAGTAGCCTTTCGACTGACTTTAGAAGGCCTTGAGTTGAGAGATGTAGGAATTCTGAGACTTGGTTCTTTTCTCGATTGATAGAAGGACGGATTCTACATAGTGTTTTGAACCTTGCTCGCATAAAGTCTTGATTGACAGAGTGGATAGCTGGTTCGTATGGTGTATAGAAACCATTAGCCAACCTAAAAAAGGTAAGGTTCCGGCTTTCGTGAAAGCACTCTTGGGCGGCTCTGCAGATCTTTCACCTCGAACAAACGAATACACCACAACACAAGATCGACTCTCATCTCAGTTTCATCATTCTACAATAAGACATGAATCAAAGAAGAATGATCAGAGAAGCAAGACCTGTAACCACAACTAGCCCCACAACCAGGCATAGGATGATCCGAGATAAGACACCACGCACCGTGAGGAAGAAAATACCCCCATCCCGACGAACGCATATGAAGAACAGACCGATAAGCAAGCCGGTACAGTAAGCCGCAGAACTCGGCATATTCAGATTCAGAACAGAACAACCAACCTGGCATTCCAAATCAGAATCCGAAGCATCAACGGCGGGATAGAGTGGAGAGAAGGGCTTCGTAACAACTTTAGGATTCAATGTAGCCGTGGCATTGTTGCCGCAAAGGTGTACCAATGGGAGTAGTGGAGCTTTGGGGAGTACCAGAGGGTCTCTTTGGTATTTTGAGTTCTAGGGACGACTACCGCCAAAACGTCAATAGGGGGGTTAGGACAAGGGACAGCTACCCTAGTACATCAGATGGCTACCTTAGGGCTTGAGGGACATATGAACGTTAGCCGGACAGGTCCAACGACGAAAGAACCAGGTCTTCCGTTGTTCCTATTAGTTGGGGTTCTCCCATAGTGGGCCATCCCAGAGGGGTAACAACTATCATAGTGGTGGGTTTTCCCCCGGGCTTTCCCCTATAGTGCAGCGGAAGCAAAGCAAGCAGGAGTAGGGACAATTTCAACTGCTTCATCTGTACCTTTTTCTGCTCCTGTATCTTGGTCAACAGAATCAACAACTTCTGCTGGATATACTGCTACTGCATCAACCGACTCCACTTCTCCTGCGACTGCTACTGAACCGACTCGCTAAGCTACCTATGAATGTCTCTGCTGCTGGTGCTGGTGATGAAGGTAGTGGTGGATGGACGGGAAGGCATGTGACTGATGTCAGTATTCTAATTCATATGGTTGTCATATAGAAAGATGTACGTGTACGTGTACGTGTACGTGTACGTTGAGAAAACAAAAGCGGAGATCCGCAAATTTCAAAATAAGGACAAAAAGAAAAAACAAACAAAACTAAAAAGAAAGGAAAGATTCAATCCAGACGCAGGTTACCCTAAGGTGCGCATTCGATGCTTATTCCTATACTCTGAATTCAACTTCTTATCCTATTCCGCTTTGGCTGTAGCTTGTAATCGAGTTCAAGTCAATAGTCGCGTCAGGGTAGGCGTTCCGATGCGATACGATATATCAACCTAAACCCGAACCCAATCCCCTTCCACTTAGCTAACTCCTCGCTTGGCCTTCTCCCTTGCCTTCTGTTGGATTTCCTTTCTTCCCCTGTCGATCTCGCAGCAGCCTTATCTTTTCTTTTCCTTTGAATCCTCTCTTTTTTTTGGTAAAGAGAGCTTTTTCTTCATCTTTTATCGAGACTCTATACATTTTATCATCCCTCTTCATTAGCTAAATCCAAGTCTCTGGTTCCTTGGCCCAGCCACGGGTTGCAGTAACGAAACCTTTCTTTCACTTTTGATTTAATTCATTCAGATGTCTGGGGGCCATCCCCAATACCTAAAAAAGGTGGTTCTTATTACTATGTTTCTGATGATTATTCGCGTTATTTTTGGCTCATATCCTTCGGCTTTCTGGCTTCATAATCAAAAATGCTTTGGCACGACTCCTGATTATTCAGAATTACGGGTCTTTGGTTGTGCTTTTGTATTATTGCCTAAACGTGAACGCACCAAACTCTTCCCGGGGGGTCAAAATTTCTCAACTATTGGGTAAACATAGATCCTAGAGAGCGAGTTTAAGCAGCATCACTAGAAGAAGGAGTTGATGAGGTTTTTAGACTCAAGGCTTCCGTATCTGTTCTGGTTTATCAAAAGAAAAGGTTTTTAGATATCTGGTCCAACCCTTAGGATGGAAAAGAAGGTCGGACCTATTGATTGACCATAGATGCGAACTCCCACACCCGTAGCCAGTATCAGCGACTAGTCTTCGGGCTACGAGGTATATAGGGCGAGAGCCTGCTAAAGAACCCAGTAAATTGCACTACACTCAGTACGCACGCACTTATTTCCGGGACCCCTTGATTCAGCATACAGCAGCAAGCACACATCTTTGCGAGAAATCTTTTTTTATTAAGCCGGTGTCAGCCTTTAGGGTACATCCTACCCTAATCTTGAGTGTTGAACCATAGGTTCGGTACAAGAGGAATCCTTCTTAGACTCGGTTCTTAGGTCTTTCGTTCCTTCTCTACTAACTCTTTCATCCCTTCTCTACCCGATTCCATCCTACGATCAATCCCTGCAAGGAGGAGCTCCCCGGGTCGGAGGTTCTCTTTCAAAAAGAGAATCAATGAATTTGCTTAAAAGATGCGAATCGGAGAACTTATGAAAGGCTCAGCCTTCGTATCGTACCTCTAACTTGTCCAACCCTTCATGCTTTTCCGCTTTGTAGCGTCCTTCCGCCCACAACTAGGTTTTTTCTTTAGCTCGCACACCGCTCAATGATTTGCTAACTCATCTCAGGCAGAGCTACTGATATGCGGGGGGACTCTCAGGAACTTGAAGTGAGCGTTTTGACGTTATTTCATCTGTCAGAGGACGGATTCCTCGTAAGGACCTACTCTTGGTGAGTCTTACTGTCCTCCGGTTAAGCTTCCCCCTTCTCCTTCTCTTTCCTATGAGAGCTGCGGTAGAAGATCCCCTTTCTTTGGTGAATTCCCGAGAATGTAAGGTTCAAGTGCTCTCAATGGATCATAATAACAGTACGGCTGTATTAGTTATGGATCTAAGAGGATATCTGCTCTGTCCTTACCCCCCAATGGGGATTTACACAACGAGAATCTTGTGCCCGGAGATAGATTCCTTATCTTATCGAACCCAAGAACCAAACTAGATTGACAAAGTATTCTTATTCGTGGAGGAGCACTAAATCTGTTCTCGGATCTTCCCTTGTTCTCATTTGAAGGCGAAGCCCTCAACCAAAGTAGGTGAGTCGAGCAACCAATTTCCCGTCCCTGATGAAAGGAATGGAAAGCCCTTTAAAAGAAAGATCGGCTCGCTCTCGATCCTGGACTACCTGCTGAATGAAGAGAAGAAAAGAAAGAATGTAAAGCAAACAAGCAACTCCAAAGCGCGAGGTCAAAGGTAGGCAAGCTTAAGAAAAGAAATAGGGGGCGCTACCCCGACTCCACTACATGAGGCAAGCAGTTCCGAAAAGCAAGGACTGAGAAAAGTAGTTCCGAAAAGAAAGACAGCGACAAGAACAAGAAGTCGAGCTAAGAGAAGGAAAATAGGTATAGGTACATTTCTAGAATCCGGTGAACCTGACGGTACTACACTAGATATCAAAAGCACAAAGAAGACGAGTAGAATAAAGAGCCGGATGAAGCCGTCGAGCAAGTAGGGCTGGCCAAGTGAAAGAGAGGGAATCGCTGGCCTAAGGCAGTTCAAACTCGCCCTTTCTCGTAGTAAACTACATTCCCTTGCTTCAATAAGGCGATAGAAGATAGTGGTCCCGATCAAGACTTTGACAATAAGGACCGCTTTGATGCCTTTCCTGCCCGCGTGTGATGGGCTTTTTCATCAACTCTTCCTCCAGTTCCATCTCTCTAAAAAATGCTTTTACTTACACTATCGATACCGATATGGATTTTTTTCAATAAACTGCTTCTTCTGGTTATGGCCGCACGGATTGGCGGCAGAGTCCCCCACAAGCTAGGCGGGTTCCACGGTCCTTGCTTGTCTCTCAATTGATTTTCACTGTAACTCCCTTTCCTTGCATTAAAGGCAAGTTTTAACTTGTGTGCAAAAAAAGTTATCATGGTGCTATTATCTTTGATCTGAAGCCGATTGATCTAACTTTAGTTTAGGATTTTTGGATGGTATGGGGTGGTTTGCCGCCCTCCTTATACATCTTCTCAAGTAGGATTCGAACCTACGACCAGTCAGTTAAACACCGACCGCTATGCTGCTGAGCTATTGAGTTTGGGCTTTTGGCTATTGGTTTGTTTAAATCGACGTGCAATATTATTCTATCATGGGTTGAATCGAATCCCAGAGCATCTTGCTCTTTTTGTATAGTGCTAGATCTAGATAGCCCGCTACCAAAAACCGAAAACTCGAACCGAACTACCGAACGAACCAAAGAAAGACTAAAAACCTGTTTCCTTTTTCGTCGCAAGGTAAAATTAGCCCCTTTGTTGCCCACCCACTTAACCTTTACACAAACGTCATGATCAGCTCTATCTTTCCTTTATATCCACAAGGCATGCTAGCAAAGAAGCTAGCCTCTTAGATAGCCAAGTCAAGCTGTCCAATCTTTCTTCTCTTAGGATTTTTCGAGTTACAGGGGAAGTTATTCTCCGATCTGAGAAGATTATCTTAGTAGGAGCATGCATGTCCTCTAAATTAGAATGAAAAAGCGTGACGAGAATAAAATGAAATCTGGAAATAAATTGAGGAAGAGAGCCTGCTTTCATAGACGGTGACGGTGGGCTCGTCTTAAAAGGCGTCTTTTTTTTGTTATTTTAAGTTAAGGTTAAAAGTAAAAGCAGTCAAGCTAGATTCTCTTTTGGCAGAAAGGACTTTCTATAGAAGTCTATTCCAAGCATTTCATTCTATTGACTTCAGGACCCCCGGTGGGAGCTTTATTTCTGTGAGTGAGTATATAATTCGATTTTCTAGTGAACGAAGTGAACCGAGGCGGAAAGCCTTAAATCCTTAAAAAAAAATGAAGTAAGGTGACCAAGAGGAAGACTAAACTTTCACATCTAATGACCTGTAGCCGATTGCTTACTTTACTCCTTTTTTTAATCTTTCTAATTGAGAGGCAATTAGTTTATTCTCTAAATGTAGCATCCCGGCTAAGATGAAAGCCTCATAGATGGTTGGGCTGGCTTTTGATAGGGCTAAGGAGGGGAAATAGTCAATTCGGGACAGGTTCGACATCTCTTTACCATTTCATCGCCGCAATCAGACAAAAGGAGATCCGGTCCAACGCATAAGACTACTACATAGACCTTATTTTAAAGGTTAAAAACCTTTTCCCGAACGAACCTCATGCGATTCAATCCATCCGTTTTCGATCATAAAATGGCGTATAGAACTAGTGAATAGAATGAATCAGCACTGGTCATCCCCTTCTTTTTTGGTCTAAACCCACCATCCTATTGTTGTTTATTACAGGTGTCTTTGAGTGGAATTCAGGAATCTGAAAGTATAGAAGTGAACGCCTTTTTACTAGACGGAAGGCTGTATTCCGAAATTATGTCGGAATTGGCAAGTGCAAAGAGGCTCATTGATGCTGGGGGTTCGGATAACATAGCGTCCACGGGGATGGTGGATCAGTTGGGGCTGAAGCCCTTTTCAGTAAGGGCCTCATCCTTCCGCCCTATCGAATCAGACCAAAAAGGGCATGAGCAGTGGGCCCTATTTTGAGTAAGGGGTGAGAAGGTGCTCCTGCTGCTAAGAACTGGGGAAGTGAAAGCAGGTGTGACGTCACGTCTGGGTCCCTATGGACGTATGTAATATCCTTCTCGTATTACCAGGGCCTTCCGAGTCGGGTGTTACCTGCGTAGGGAGAACACCGGTTTCCTTTTAACGGCAAACGCGGTTATTGCCATCTGAAAACTTTGGTTTTCTAAGGAGAAAACAAACGTGTTGGCATACCATTTCTGGACGTGGTGGAAGAGTCCATAGAATGCTATGCCTTGATAGCAAAGCCAACTAGCAGAGCCGAGGATCGGTGGGATGCCGTAGCTTTAAGAAGATGGGTTGAAAACTACCACACTAATACTCCTCCTTTAGAGTCAAAAAAAAAAAGTACACCCCACTTAAGTAACTCCTTTAGCGGGGAGTACTTCTCAGGCACGTTCTCCGAATAGGTGTGGAGTGACTCGTAGCCCCTGTCACCTCCGTAATGGCCCCTGATGGCTAACGAATGAGCTCTAGGATATCCAATAGGGCACTTTAGAGGGATTTTCTTCCGCGTACGTAGGAAGAGAAGTGAGATCTTTCTGACCCACAAGGAATGCTTTGACGAAAACTAGCGCTTCAGTGTGCCTGTGCCAAGGTGAAGTTATCAAGTTCATCATAGAAGGGAGAATGACGCAAGACAGTGCACGGTTGAAGTCCAATCAGCTCGGTTCGTCTGTTTGATAGAAAGTAAAAATCCTAGCTGTGAGGGATGGACTTATCCAAAGATATCTTCCCCCCGCTCTTTCATTCCAGTCGTTGGGAGGTCCTGTCTGTCTTTCTGAGAGTTCTAATTCGATAAGCATAGTGCACGAAAGAAGAGTCTGGCATCTCTGCTTTATGCTTTCGTCTTCGAGTAGGTAAGCCAGTCAGCTCAGTCTTTCATTCCATGCAAGCTAGCCGACGCAGCAAGAGTAGGCTTTCAAAGAATCTCCTTTTCCTTCTTAGCGCGTAGTGGGAAGTGCTTTCGTAGACTTTCTCATGCTTGCTTTTCTTTTAGGTTCTCTCTAATTCCCTCTAACTATAAATGGAATAATCGAAGACAGATGGTAGCGTAGGAGATAGGGCTGAGTACATTGCAATCACCGAACTGCTTTCGAACCTTCAAGCTTGAAGGTGTAAAGAATCTTCATTGCCTTTTTGTACCATAGAATTCGCTCTTACAGAAGAAGATGTACGAATGAATAAGAGGTTCGTACCAAGCCGGTTGAAAGCAGTCTGATAGAAAGTGTCCAAGGCTTATAAGGATATAGTTGTTGAGTGGATGCTATCGAATCGGGGAAGAGAGTTCGAAGAAGACAAAGAGTAAGTTAATCGATGATCATTTTCATCGAACAAAGATCTGATTAGCTCTAGACTCCTTCCGTCCTTCTCTCCTTTATTTAGTAAAAATGAATTTCCCTACCGCTTAATCAAAGTAGCCTGAACTAAGCATTGCAAGCAACCGTCGACTTTCTTTCCACGAGCTTCGAAAGTAGGGCTTCTCACTAAGAGACAGAAGTGACAGAGTTGCTCTACGAGGCAAGATTCTTTGAAGTCCGCTAGTTAAGATATGCACGGGCCTGAAGCTGCTAAAGCAACTGCCAATTCCCAGAATAGAAGAAAGAAGCATCCAACATATTTGGAATCAAATCAGATTTTCGGACTTCTTTCAACAGAATCCGATTATCGACCAGTAAAGACAGTGACATATCTCAAAATCTGACTTCAAACAAAATGGAATTGAATCCAGTGCTAGTCTTTGGGACTGATCCGGTGCTCTCTTTCCTGTCCTAACCGCTCTTGTTGGTCTTGGAGGAAGAGTCATACCCGCTGCTTGAGCTTGAGTCACCGGTGTGGGAAGACTAGAAATTGAATCAGCTGTTGCGCACTCATTGGCTGTGATAGAATCTGCTCTGAGTGGGATTTGCCTTGGGGCTCTTTGCAAGAAAGGGATGCGAGAATATTCGACGAATAGCTGGTCTAGGCTTGAGTCTTCTTTTTCTTGCATTAGTCTTCGTGCATTACTGGATTTCCTGTTGTTGGAAGACCCGGTGGTTGAGTATGATAATAAGCTGTTGGTCTGATATTCATCCGTAACTGCCGTTGAATCACGGTGTTGGAGGAACGCAAGAAAGAAGATCGAACAAGCAACCTATCATGTCGAGGGAGTTTGAACGAAACCCTTTTTTTCCCACCTTGGCCAGGAAGAGATGTGAGACGAGGTTCTTCAACCATTACTTTTCTTCAACTTTGAATTCTGTTCTGTCAGGGTCAAGATCAGGTGGTAGCTTATTTGCTGTTGCTGGTGCTACTGGAGGATCTGGGTCTCGCTTACGAACATCAGAATCTTTCGATCCCAAACATAAAAATATAGATCACTAGCATCCGGCTCTCCCTAACGATCACGAAAGACAGAACCCCGATCACTAGCACTAGGATCCCTACTTTCACTAAATTCTGGATCTCCCTCCCGATAACGAAGATCATAATCTCTATTACGAGCATCCGTAACTGCATAGCATCAGAATCTCACTATCGATCTGTAGTTGGCCAGCTGCATAGGCTAGGCACCATAGAACATGCCACAGTGCATGCCATAGCGATGATGACCACCATAGTAGTTTATAGGCATATTAGTGTTAGCCACCTTTTCCAAAGAATTTCCAAGTCTTCCTACTCGTTGACCAATTCCTGTGTGCTTCCCCACAACTCACGAGTGCTACCGGCTGACAGAAGGAAGAGAGTGACCTTATCATCAAATTGGGTGTCTGCCTCAGCACATGCTGTCACTATAGAATGGGGTCGTAATTTAGTTGTAGTTTCCCGCGTATCTAGTTCCATTCATAAGTCAGCGATTTGGATTGGTCCGCCTATCTTTTTCTTTCTTAAGCCATTGTATTGACCAACCAGCTACTGAGATAGAGTACCATAAAGAAGGAAGAAGGGAGTCCTTATAGCTAATTCATGATAGTAGTCAGGCTAACTCTAACTTATAGCGAATTCAAACAAGTAGAACCTTTCATAGAGTATTCAATCAATCAAATCATTCTAACCTTCAATCGAGTCTAAGCAAAGAAAGAGAGGCAATGATAATTGTGATAGAAAGGAAATTCAAGCAAGAAAGAATACAGTCAGCCAGAAAACAGGAAAAAGAAATATCTCGTAGAATAAGAAAAAGGAAGCGAATCAAAGAAAGCTAGAAGAATGAAGCTAGTGATTATTCTCAAGGAAGCTCTGTCATGCTAGTTGTCAGGAGTCGTCCGGTAGGAAAGAAAGACCTTCAAGCAAGGGAGCAGGGGATACTACCTTGCACCATAAGAAAGGGAGTGATTCTTTAGTATGCTCTTTCTAAACTAATTAGTTATTTTCCGGGATTCAATCCAAAAAAGGGGATACTATGAAACTCATTAATAAGAGTAGTCAGGCTAATGAAAGCGAGTTAATAAAGAAAAAAGAAAATATCCGCAGCAATAGAGTGATTCTCCCGTTAGCGAGTTGTGCTTATCCTGTACCAAAGCTAAGCTCAAGCATGCAGGCAGAAAGATTGGAGCTAGTCTTTCTCCCCCCGACTAGTGGTAAGAATCAATATCCTTGCCCGGTTAGCACTAAGATTATAGAATTGAACATTATGTTTGCACGTGCACTTTTTTGAAAGAATCTCCTTGAAAGGAAAATAGGGTACTTGCTATTTCTTTCTCCCTCTCGCCACGTGAAAGCTGCTAGTCGAACGTCAGCCTTATTACCGTTCCTGACCCATAGCCAATAGGGCACTGACTCTACCTATTGAGTTGAGTTGTCGCCCCTCGGGTTTCAAGGTAGAGTGATTCTAGCTTACTTCTTCTTAAAGGGATCCATGTCATTTCACTGAAGACCAAAGACCGCTTATTCTTCTTTTTCACATGAAACCATGAACAGGGTTCACAGTCGAGTTGAACAAGAGCAAAAGGACTGACCTCTTCCCTGCCCCGATAAGAGAGGAGTAGGAACTTCAATCACCCGGGGAACTTCACTGCCTGAACCAGATAGTGTCGTGGTAAAGAGTAATAGGGTTGGGGCTTGTCTCAAAATAGGCTTCTTTTCGGTAGATTCGCACTACAGGGGGGGAAATAGAAAAGTACTTCGCAGCCCATGGGAAGCGAGGAAACAAGAGTTCCGGTACAACCAGACGAAATAATCACTGAGCCGTATCAGCCAGACGAAGCAAGAAAGAGTGCCAGATCATCCGGGGACAGAAAGTCTACCAACTGTAGATGCAATCTTAGATGTATTCTGGTATGAAGGAATAACCGATCTGCCCCACCCAAACGATACAAGTAAGAACAAGAAAGCCCCAGAGAAGGGACTCATGTATGTTGAAGCCCGCATTGAGGAAAAGGCCTGGCCTTCCATACCCCATTTTAAAGAGAGATCCATCCCCGCCGACTTCACTCGACTAAGGCGGAGCAATCAATAGACCTATGAGGGGGAGATCCTGGTTCCCCAGTGAGCTAGGGACAAAGATGCCACAAGCAAAAGCTACAGTCCCAGATCTCTCACTTATAGCAGGATTTTCTCCATCAAGGGCAGGCTAAGACGGAGCAGCAAGAATTGCTTCAGCGAGACTTGTTTATTATAGATGCCGTGGACCAGCACGTTTCCAAGGAACTACTTGATCTCCCGAATCATTAAAGAAAGAAGCTTGCACGTAATAACAAGAATATGACCAAAGATATATGTTCTTCTTCTTCTTTATCAAAGAGAGCCCGGAGAAAGATCCTGTTAAAAGGCGACGCAACTCCTAATCTCTGGCTATTGCTTCAACTCGGTAGCCTATTTATTCTATTGGTAGGCCGGGTCACTTCACCATCTACAAGCTCCGTCTTTCGGACTAATGGTTGAAGAGCGAGTGAATCTTCTTTCAGGGTGTACTCGCCTTATCAGTCGACGCTAACACGCTAATGTGCCTTATCAGTTGACGCTAACGCGACGCGCCTTATCAGTCGAGCTTCCGCGAGTAAACTCGCTAACGCGCCTCATTCATTTCAATAAGTTTCGAAGTTCTTTGCTTGTATAAAAGGAGATGGATAGGCATTCTCTACTCGGGCAATGAGCTAGCCCTCTGGCTGTGAGTTTCTTTCCTACTCCTACTCCTGCAAGAATGGCCCTCCCTACTACAGACTACGCTCGGAAAGTCGGTGATAAGCAAAGAGAAGAATTTGAAAACTAAGAATAAGAATCAGAAAAGAGATTGAAAGGAACTCTTAACTTACTTGTTCTAATCTTTAGAAAACCTTTGAATACTCCCTTTACCTCATACCTCGTCTTATCATACCTAAGATTAAAGAAAGTCATATGCTTAACACAGTCACATATAATTAAATAATCCAGTAAATCAGAAGAGAAGTCATTCTCATAAGTAAATAATATACAATAAGAATCGAAGTAATATCAGTATAGAATAGATATCTAATAGGTAGATTCTCATTTCTATCTGATAGGTAGATTCTCATCAGTATCTAATTGCATATAGGTGACGAAACGAAAGAATAGGGATCCTCGAATTGCGTATGTTGAAGGTAGAATCTCATTGCTACTAGAATATCGAAATTCTAGGTAGATTCTCATTGCTACTAGAACAGTGAGATGAAAGGTAGTTGATGTAGAATAGATAGAAGTGCGTTTTGTGTGCTTCTCTTATTGATCGAGATTGGGTTGGTGTTCATTGCCCAATGGGTAAGACCTTTCTAGTCACTTCCTTCCGTTCAAGTCAGCGTAAGCATGTTTTCGACCTTCGCTCCGCAGATAACAGAGTAGAGTAGGCCCCAAAGCGATGTTTACATCCGGGTACACCGTACTTGAAAAACAACCCGGAGGGAAGAGAGAGAGTGGGCTTACTGATTAGAGTAAGGAATCGGAACTGGACTTGAAGTAAGGCTTGCAGTAAGGGAGGAATCTTTTAATACGTTAAAGTAGAATAAAAGAGAGGTAGAGGACTGAGATATATCAACAGTATTGCATAGAATATCAGAAGTCATTTTTTAATAATAAGATAGATAGTATTTACCAGTTCTGTTCGTCTTGGCCGCATTCGGGAAGTATGAAACTAGGGCTATAATCATTGAAATCCCAAGCACAGGAAATAGAAGAGAATAATCTACGCGAACTTGAATCTTCGTCAATCTTACCAGCATATCATCATTACCATTCATCCTCAGCTACCAGCATTCGTATCCCATTCACCCTCTAGATAAAGTACCATTACTTTGACTCTTCCCGCCCAAATGGACTAGGTTGCGTAGTCAAAGTTGCTAGTTGCTGGTTCTAGCTCGGCTGCTTCCCTTCTTCTTCTTCTTCCACGGGAACCTTGGACGATTGAACTGCTTGCCCACCCCCACGCGGAAGCTATACCAACAGCTTCTCCCGGAAAACTCTTTCTTTTGGTCTTGGTTGCCATCTTTTCTTTGAAGTCGTCACTAATGGAACTGAATAAGACTACTCGACTTAAGCACATGTTACTGAAACCATTCCTTAATATATGGCTGGGATTAATACATGAAGGCTTAAATTCAAAGGAATTACTTGCCCGTTCGCTATTCTAATTAATAGAATCAATTTTGTACTGATTGGATTCCTCTTCCGTGTCCCCGATCTCATTCCTTTTCATCCTACTACAAGTGGAGAACGCGCTGAGCAGAGGCCTATGTCACGCTTGACCGATCGACGGAGAAGGCAGAATAAAGATAATGAAACTAATGGCATTTATCCGACGGGGGAAGCCGCTTCTTCTCAATAGAGTTCACAGTGTACCGCACCCTTGTATCATAGGGGTGAAGAAGACCGGGTCCATGCTTTCTATTTGAAGAAGAATCCGTTGTTGAATCATGGTGGGATCATATAAAATAGTGGAATCCCCTCAAAGTAGAACGAGCATAATCGAAGACAGATGGTAGCGTATTCTAAGTAGTTGATCTCACGTGCTATCCTCAAGTCTTCTTTCTTTTCGTCTGCTCTCAATGCCCGGACCTGGCTATTAATTAAATAGAAATCCCCTCAGAGTTGAAAACGACTAAGCTTTTTGCCTTGACACTAGTCTTAGCCTTTCCCAGGGCACCTTGCCTTCTTTCCTTGGCTTGGCGGGCTACTCATAGTGGTTCGGTATCTGGGAACTCATCTTGAGAAATTGGAAGAATAGCCTAGTAAACAGTGACTCTCGTCTCGGTGTTCTCGAAAGGGGAGATAATAGAAGGGGGTTCGAATCGGTAGCTGTGAAACGCTTGATGACTGCTTGACTTTCTTTTTCATGGGGCATAGAAGGACTTGATCCTGGTCGAGGTAAATGGATTTAGGAATTCATACATACCAGCAATAGGCCCTGCTCCCAAGTCGTCTTGAATCAGAGCTCTTCTTGCTAACGTCTTTAAAGTGAGAGAAGCGATCCGAGGGGGATAAGAAAGGGCTATAATGATTAGCTTAGTTAGTCGTCTCCCATCTCTAAAGGAAGGAGGAGAAGGTAGTTGAATTGGCTTTGGTTCAGGAATTGAGAGAGATGAATCGCCTAGTGTTGTCGGAACAGGAGCTGGGGTTAGGCTGGATGCCTTTTCTCTTGTTGAAGAAGCTGTGATCAAAACTTCTTTCTTTTTGAACGAATCATGCGAACGACCCAAGCAGATGTTATCAACTTAATTAATTAATAATAATCCGTTCTTTGATATATACTATAATATAGGAGGAAGACGTAGAAGGGAAAGATCCCACATCCGGTTAAATATAGATAGATAAAAATCCCTGCACGACTAATCAATCCCTAAACGATTAACCCTTTAAAATAGGAATTGAAATGTTCTTCAGCTTCGTGATCACTCTTATTCTTTTTTTGGGTTTAGGGTTTAAGCATAGAAAATTGAGAGAAGGGTAGAGTGCCTAAAGCTTTTGCTATTCTAAGGTGCCTTCCCTGTGAGCGAATAAGAGTCCTAAGATAAGCAAGCAGAAGCAGAGGCACTTTTTCCAAAAGCATAAAAAAAGGGAAAGCAAGTAGGTTAGCTTTGCTTTCCTCCACTCCATACTTTCCTACAGATAGGGCTAGGACAGGCACAGGTGAAGAAGAGCGTTGATGATGATTACCTCATAGGGGCAGGCAGGGAAGGAGAAAGAACCCGCTATTTGTAGATCGGCATATGCGCCCAATACTCCATCCCATCGCTTCTTAGCGCTTCCCTTCCCACAAAACCTCAAGAAATTCAATAAAAGAAGAAAGACTCTATGTCGAAGAAAGGACCGAGAACACCAAACCCTGTCGTAGAAGCAAGGGAAGCTACTTTTTTTAATAAAATGGATCCAGATCCGGGAGCATAAAGACGACTGCTTGAGGCTCTTTCAACAGATTCCTAAATCCTCACTTGAAAAGGAAAAAGGCCTTAAAGCCGCAAGAAAGAGGCCCTTCTCGATTTGTTTTCGGAGATAGAGGATGAGCAGAAAACTTAGGTTCTCTACTTAATGCGGAAGAACAGGAGTTGGAGAGGGTCCTGTCCTTGAAGTCAAAAAAAGTGGAACTAAATGGGGCCCGGATTCCTACTATGTCTATGTCAAGCGAATTATAGGGCAGATTAATTAAGAGTTGATGGGTTTTGTATTGTATGTGGCTTTGTTGACCTTTCCCTATTTAATCTTTCTTTGACGAGCGGAAGCGGGAGGCCAAAGCAGCGCAGTGAAAGGTAGGCCCTTTTTATACTATAGAAAATAGCAGATAGAAAGGTACGTAGTCACTCGACTGAAAGGTTTTTCTTAATATAGAGTTTCTGCTTTATCTTCTGATGCTTAACCGCTCGTCGAGCAGCTTTTCATTTTCTTCCCCCGTAAACTGCGATTATTCATTCATTGTAGCATCTTGCCTTGCTTGCTTTTTCTTTCGGGAAATTGATTCTTAGGGTGAACTGATAGGCTTCTGCCTTTTCTTTGAATTAGCTAGTGCCCTTCCTTGTGCGTGAGGGCCTTTGACGCGCCACACCAGCTCTTCTTCCTTTCTTCTTTATTCTAGCTATCCTTCTCTGGATCTTTGGGATCTTTCCTATTCACATTTGGATTATCCTTAAAGCACTTTCTTTTGACGGGTTCTATGAGCGGGTAAACTTCTGACTTGTTAGCTGCGGTTCTGCACGTAGAGAGTTTGTTAGGTCCCATCTGGTCTACGAAAATAGAACAAGAACTCCTCAAACTACAGGCTTTACTTTAGCTATAGGGACTCTTTCGCTGACCTAAGAGTCAATAAACTACAGCAGGTATCAATCAGGTTGTCCTATTAATTTCCACTTCCTTATAGGCACCTCTATATAGCTTTGGAACGGCTCTTTCACTTACTTCGTAGCGTACGTCTGACATCGCATCGGACCTTCTTCAACCCGGCCTTTGAACTTGAGCAAATAGTCTATTGGCGGAGAGAGGGCCAACTATCGTTGGGGGAGCTCTTTGCTAAAAGAGGGCTTCACTTCCGATTTAGCTATTTCACTTCCCAATAGCTTCGCTCTAGCTCAATTGCATAGCATAGAGCCTGCTCTGGTTTGGGACATTGGAGTCGAAGCAAATCGTCCATCGACCTTACTTACCTTAAGGGGAGAAAACCACTTTAGTTGGGGTTCTATTTTGATATGCTTAATAACACATGTGATTGGAGAGGTCAAGCACCAGGTTTTTGTCCCGGGGGTGAGTAACTTCTTTCCCAACCATCTCAGGCGTCAACTTCTTTCTTTCCTAAAGCACTGTTCAAGCCTTCGTAATAAGTGCTCGCGTTCGCCTCTCAAGGCATATTTCTATGTCGAAGATTCCAGTCCTGTCGAAGGCAAAGTCCCTGATATAGCTCAGTTGACTAGTCTCAGTCCAGCGCCAATTCAAAGGAGAAGGCCCCCAAACCTAAGATCCCAAACGGAAGGTGAAATAGGTCTCAAAGCAGGAAGGGATAGCAAGAGCAGAAGAAGCATAAGTCCCAAGTCCAGAGATACCAAAAGCATAAGACGAATCAATAAGTCTAGTTGGCTTAAGTCGACCAAAAGTGCTTGCCTATCTAAGTAGGAAATTGGAACTGTCTCCGATTTCAAAGGCGAAGCCGAGGAGGTCCCATTCCAATGAGAATAAAAGGCAATCGGGAATGGCAAAGAATCTCCCCTTTTTCTTATCGTCTAAGCAGTCGGCCCAGTCTCGTCTCCTGTCTCGTACGGAAAAGTCAAGCATGTGAGCTAGTTCGAGACTGTGAGCCAGTGCCTGTGGTTGAAGTTTAAGGTTCAAAAGCAGAAGGCGAAAAGCTAGTTAGGCACATTCAAGTAGAAGCAGTTACATAGTTCGGTTCGAAAGCAGAAGGGGAAGAGTCTTAAGCGTAAAGGCACGTAGCCTAACTTTGATTTTCAATCATATCCGATTTAGTCCATATTCCCATAGCATAGCAGGAATTTCGGGATGAAGATAGGATGGATGCATTCACATTGAAGGTTTAAAAGGAATTCTTTCATAATAAGAGGACGGGGACAAGGAATGCCCAAAGAGGGAATCAATGTCAATAGTCAATAGACTTTTTGCGACGTGAATCGAGGAAAAAACCTAGAGCACTAATTCCACTCCATGTGATTGAGGTTTTTGGTAGACTACCTTGCCTTGTGATGGTACCTTTCATCAAGAACAACCGCTTGATCAACTAGTTGGCGCACAACACTCTTTCTCCTTTGACTTGAAGTCAGCCACTGATAGGTTTGTACTTCTTGTTTGAGGTGATCCAGAGTTCTTTTGACCGAGCCTTTGCTTCTAGTGTAGTGAATTCTACCCTAGCCAGCAACATAGACTTTGTTTCGTCTATTCCTTAACGGCAGTTGAAGGCCCCAGCAAATGGACACCTGTCGAGGACCCTGCCGGACTCAACGGAAGATAGGTCCGAGTCAGAGCCTGCCCGTGGTGATCCAAGAGATGAACCCCTACCTTCACTCACTTTCAAGATAAGATACAGAGAGGGAAGAACAACCATATGACCTGAGAAGGCAAAAGGTACAGAAGGACTGTGACCTACCCAGAACAGCTAGTCCTGGTCAGTCAGTGATCCTCGGAAATTAGGACTACTACTTCTTCTTATAGGTACTCTTTTCTTGATCATATGTGGTATTCGCCAATGACCTTAGAGTCCAGCCTGACATTCGTCCACGGGACCTGAGGCGCCTGGGTTCAGACTAAAGAGGAGCCGAGCCCAGTTAGGCTTCGGAACTAGCCATGACCGGAATCCAGGAAGAGAGCAGCGTCTTATAAGCATACTATGTTTCTGGATGAAAATGCATACTACCTTTTGTTTCTAGATTAGAGAAGAGAATGCACTTTGAAGGCACTCCAGGAGACTCGAGCAAGAGCTCTTATATGTAACTTGTAACTGGATATAGAGAAAGAACACGGATAAAGAAGATAGAACAATTGCTCTTAAAAAAAAAGAAGTAAACACTCAATTGCATAGATCCAATAGCTTCCCTATAGCGACTTCCTTCCTTTCGCCAGGGGATTGCCTTCCATAAAAGGATTCTGACTTTCTTACAGTAAGCAGTAAGTTTAAGTTAGTAAGCTTTCCTTTACTCTTGATCTCTACTCATTCAGTTGTGAGTTTGGTATTGTAGTGAAGGCCTCGTTTTAGATCCTATTTTCCGACGTTGCTACCACTCAGCATCGTTATCTGGCTTTTCACCTTCAAGGTCTGGAAATTCGAGTGCGCTATCAAGCGGTTGGCTGTGCCAAGCTGACGACACACGATAAGGTCGCCCTAAGGTGTGGCAACGTCCTTAGTCTGCCCGCGTAGTGGCAGGTATCCTTGGGTATTCTTTCTAGTTTCTTCTGTTCTAAGAAATGGGATAGTGGAATCGATTCGTTGCTGGCCACTTAATCTTGAAATCCTGGATTGGATGTTTTGAGTGAGAGGGGTTTGCTTGTCACGTGCCGGATTGATCCGCCCCCAGGTTCTTTCCAAGGACCATGGCATGAAAGGGTAACCTAGATTGCTCTGTAAGTGTCCCTCTATTTTCCTAGGACTACATTAGGCTTGATTCGGTCCTATCTTGATAGAAAGATTTTTAGGTAGTTCCGATATGTAGGCAAGTGCTCTTATGCGTCCTTCCCGGTTGCATATTGCACCCCAGCCCCATATAATGAAGTTTGATATTGATATAGCCACTGAATTCAGTATCCGTAATTGTAGGATTCCTTTAGATGCAAGAGTCCAATCCCTAGATTCGTGACTAAATGACCCTTAAGTCTCTCAAGTGACTATGTATCCTTACTCTTGACCACCTAGATGGTAAAACCTTGCTTTGTTAACGTGAGGATAGCCCTTGAATGTCAGAAAGGATTGTGAAACACTTTCCCAGAGCTAACTTGAGTTAGTAATATACTAATTCTATAGTGAAAGCGCCTATTAGGAAGATTATTTAGTAGGCGAGAGTCATATCTGGATTCTTATACAGGCTTATTCATCAATAGGGAATGTTTTTAAGTGATAGGTATAGGTTTACCTAGTTGCTCTTCATCTGTCATTTCTATTTTTCACACAACTTAACTCATAGGTTCCTAGGTAAGGCTTACGGGAATAAGAGATAAATAACAGCCTAATCCTACGTCTTAATCAAGTGACTGATTCCAACGTCGGGAACGAGGAGACTCAAAAAGCCACTTTTAAGAGTTTCAGTTAGACTTTCTGTCCCGCTTTCAACTGATGGAGCTGGATCGTACTCGAAGCCCGCATCAAGTGTCGACAATAAAATCAAGAGGAAAACCTGCCCAATAGCTTATATATAGCGACTTCCTTCCTTGGTCTTCCGTAAGGTAATGGGCTCGGCAAAGGGCTGCACTAGAAGGAACGGGGAATGAGTATCAAGCAGCTTTCCCAACCCTTAAGAAAAAGAAAACTTATTGCAACTACGAACGCGAACAGATTCTTATGCCTTTATTGTTATATTAACCGAAAAAGTGTTTAATGTCGACCTCTTCTCTTATTCAATTGATAGTGTTGATCATCTTTCATACCTAAAAGCAGCCTCTCTCTTATATATGTTAGGACCAGAAACGGATTCTATATACTATACGGTCTCTGACAGGTATTTAGTAGTTCAATTCAATAAAAGGTATCGAGAAGATCTTCAAGTTCAAGGACAGCAAGAGCTTGAGCTTCGATTTACACCGAAAAGACAGAAACAGAAGTGGAATTCCTACTCGCAGGCTCACTTACTAGTTGAAAAGCAGGGTAAAGAGCTAGCCGCACCTTTCTTTTACAGCTAAGAGAAGTTTTGGCTCAATACTTCGCCCCTTTTTCTACAGGGGGTGTAAATGCTGCTCCCACTAGTTCTATAGGTATCTGTAGTTGTCCTTCTCGACAAGCTTTAGTTTCGACTTAATTGGTATTTGATTGGGCCTTGCTGCGACACATCAAAATAAGGTAAATTCAGAATGCTGTATAACCTATCCTCATCGTCCCTCCTATTTTTGAATCATGGAATTCGGTTTTCTTTCTGGCTTCATTCCCCTTTAATACTGGATTCTAACTCTGCTGCCCACAGAAAAAATAGAACGACAAAGACGCCTAGCCTAGATCGACACGGATTGTATTTCCCCTGACCATCATGAGTCGAGCCAATAACTAATGATCTTGTCTTCCTGTCTTACTGTTCGCCTAAAGGCTTGGCCATTCTATCGAATTCCATTAAGCCTATGTTAACCAATTCCATTTAGTTAGTAGACCTGTTGGAAAAAAACCTTCTCTACCTTTAGCCAAGCATGGAGAAGGTCCATCTACTATTGTTTGTTGGGATTAGAAAAGTGGTCAATCTTCCAAGGGTAAAAGACTCGATTCGATCGTGGGTGAACCGAACCTAGACTTCGCCACGTATCCGAGGCAGCACATAGACCTTCGGAAGGCGAATTGGACTTGAATGGAATGGTTGCCTGCATCCTTTGCTTTGGTGGGATGACGAACGAATAGTCCACTGAGCGGTGATGCCCTTCCCTTTGTCCACCTGATACTACATAGAGTGTGGAAGTGCTTTGCATTGACCAGAAGCGTAGGAGAGCTTAATATGCAGAAGATGGTACTTAAGTCAATTTTTTTAAGCGAAAAAGAAGGAATACCTACCGGTCCTCTACTTTAATTATTAAGTGAATTACCAGTAGCTATAGTTATAGTTTCAGATTTAGATACCCGCGCTCAATACTCTCATAGTGTTCCCTCCAAAGCTCGAGAGTCTTTCCTATAGCTTATATATAGCGACTTCCTTCCTACGCCTGTGACCAAAACTCAAGGGTAAGCCTATGAGCTGCTATTAGTTAGAGGCGGTAAGCGATTCGGCATGAGCGGGAGAAGCACGCTAATGCTTACGGAAGGCGTAGCTCTAACTAGCATGTGGCACCAGTGATTCTCTCTTCCTACTAGTCTTTAATGGGCCCCCCCATTTCATTTATCCCATTCCTATTGGAATAATGGGTTCTTTGGAAGAAGAGTGTAACCTTCAGCAATTGAAATCTCGTGCCTACGTGGTTGGCTTACTTCCGCTAATGACCAGAGAAGGAACTAATGCCACCACCTACCTCTGTCGACCAAGCGTGCTATTGATGATTAGGATTGTGATTTACATTTGAACTACTGATCCTAATTGCTACGTGTCTGTGCAGGGACTACGACTTCCTTAGTGCAGGGCTGCTTGTCGTGATTGGTTGGGCACTCTCAACTCCTCCGCGCCTAGGAACTACGGGTACACTCTTCCCTCAAAAAGCAACTCCAACTGGAATTCCATTTGACTTTCGATAGACCATAGGACCTCCTAGAGATGCGCCCTATTAGCTACTACCAACTAAAGAAAGTAAATCAAATAAGGTTTGCTTGTGCGCCTTAAGAAAAAAAAATGCATTCATGATAATTGGCAATGAAACTGAAGAAGCTTATGGAATTGGAAAGGCTTACTCTTTTTTTCCAGTTATCTAAAAAACTTCGTATTGCGATCTCCGCTGACGTTTGAATAAGATCGATTCTTGGGCTAGATAGGAACTGGCTTGTTTTTGAGCTCCTTGCAAGCAAGTGATTTCATACCTTGCGTAGACTCAGTAAAGTACTTCTTACTGATTGGAGGCCTTACGACAATGGTTCACAGACAGACTGCTGAGGCAATAGAAATCTTGTTATCCCAATAGTCAATGTTATATTCGTAGATGAGGCTGCAAGAATCATCATCTTCTTTTCTTCATTCTTTGCCTACTCTCTTCTTCTTACCGCTCTGTGTTAGCATCTTTTTTATATTCGTAGCTACACTACATATCATAGTTTCGTTGTAAGAATAGGTTTTTTCGGAAGAGAATAAGTTGTTAGAATGCCTTGAGGTGATCCAAGAATTGATCCCAGCAAGTGCTACGAGTGCTTCGTACTATAGAGAAAGATGGGCATTTCTCCTTCCCTATTCTTGATATCACAGGCAAATTGATTTGGTTTACGATTCCGCTAACCCTTATGCTCTAACTAGTCTTAAACGAAAGAGAGATCGACTCCTTTCCCTAGAGTACTATACTTAATTTCCTCTGCAGTCTTAGGCTTTGGCGCTTTTGTAAAAAAGTCCTAAGACCTCCACAGGAAAGCATGAATTTCCCTTTCAAAGAGCGTTTATCCTGCTGCATCTTTAGTATGCTACAAAGTAAAAGGGCTATGCGCAATCAAGACATTCAATAGCAAGCGCCATAAACAGATATGGAAAAAGAGCAAGCCAATACTTTCACAAGAAAGCGTGGGTAAAACCTCCCTTGGGTACGAAGGTAAGAGGGAAAGTGCTAATATGCTAACACCAATAAATCCCTTAGGGCAATCCGTCTTTGACTCCCTTCCCCTTCTTGCATCTCGGAGGGCTTTCTTTTGCCGGCTAGTGGGTATCTTACTTACCTATTGTATTGATTAAGGTGCGAAAACTGTTTGTTGATTCCTCGCAAACATTCTTTGTCCAATTCTTCCTGCTAACAGGGCATTTTCCCTTCCTCCAACATAATTCGATGCCTTCTTCTTCAATTGCGCAAAGAGCTCCTTCTTTCGCAGCTTATTCGTCGTTTGGTTTGCACTGCCAAATGGATGTGGGATGGAGCTTTTTCTAAGGGGGCGTAGCCTTGATTCAAAGTGTCTAGGTACCAAGAGTCAATCAAGGAAGGAGGGCTAACTAATATTAATATAATAAGGGCTTTGGGGCATTCCCCCAGGGTAATTAGATGTCAGGTCAGCATTGAGCGATGGGACCAAGGGTCCGAAGGAGATGCTATAGAGGAAGATTCAGCCTTTTCTGTCCATCTTCCTAGCATTGTCGGCTTAACGACTGCATTCACTCACTCCTCTTTTCTTTTTATGTGCAGCCTTTCTCTTCTCTTCAATTACGATTTACCAAATTCAACTAACTTCCTTCTCTCTTTCCTGTCTACTTATTCTACTATTGATCATGTCCGCTCTCTTCCTTTGATCTCTTTTCTATGCTAGGATACCATCTATATTATATTATGTATGAAATGAAAAGTTAGAGGAAAAGAGAACTCCTAAATGCAGCCGGGATCTTATATACGATACCACCACACCAATGATAGAAGGAGCGGATACGAGTACTCAAGCAGCTAAAGCAGTGTGGTTCCAGTTTTGATAAAAAACGAGCTCTGTGATTCAAGACAAAGAGTATAGGCGTCAGTTGCTTTCCCGAGTGAAAAGGGTATAGTGGAATCTACGAACGAACACTTCGAATCTGTATGCTTGTGCTTTCCGGGAAGGCAGGTCCGGTTAGTCCTTTGAACATTAGCATCTCGCCTGATCGTCTGCTGAGTGAATAGAGACCCGAAGGAACGAGCTACATACGCAGGGTCGACTGGAGGAGGAGGAGAGATCTTACTTACTATTTATCTTTCACATACTCCGCAGCTTCATCTCTCAACGGACAGATAGAGTGCAGATGAAAGCGATGCTTTAGGTTAATGTTGCCCAACGGGAAACAAAGATCCTAAAGAGCTAACACGGAAAAAGATTGTATATTCGATGTCGCACATAGAGATTGAGCAGAGCGAGCTGAAGGCCTAATTGCTCCTATTCGATCGTTTACTAAAGAGAAATTCCCAATAAACGAGAGGCAGGGGACCGCCTATTCGACAGCTTGAACGGGGCTTCTTCAACAATATCTATTACCAATAGATCTCAGACTCATTCAAGGCTTTCATAATAGACAGGTTAAAGGAGGATTGCTTGCATATTTGTATTCAAAGAAAGCCCTGATGTCGCAATCCGCATTAGAGCGATCACATGGAGAAAATCCTAAGGATCAAGCCACTGCTCAACCTTTTCAAGTCGACGTGTGCTTTCACCCCCTAGTATAAGGCCCTATCCTCCCGCCGATCTTCGGCCCTTGGGAGCTTTACCTCTTCAGATGACCTACAACCGACGATCCTCACTATCAGGCCCTGTTTAAGGGGAGTGAGAATCTGCAACCAGGTAATAAGACCCTACTGTTGACAGCAGAGGCCCTAATACGAGCAACCTTAGGATCGCAAGATCACTGGGGAACAACCGCTCGTGGGAACTTTCAAAGTTCCCCTAATAAAGATAACACTTCGCAATGAAGATGTCTTAAACTTTCCGGGCCACGAGGGCCCGCGAGGGATGGCGCTTGGGCTACACTTCACTCACTTCACTCGTGCTTCGCCTGAGGGTCATTGCGGGAATGAAAGGAGAAAAGGATACAGTCTCGGGCGTTCCGCTACGAAAAGGCAATTCTGACATCCCCAGGATCAGCAGAACCCCACCAACCTCCTACGAGTCTTGTATGTGCAATCACTGGCACCTGTCACTCCTACCGCTGAGCCCAGAGTAACGATGGCTCGAATCCCACCCAGTAGAGGAGTGAGGAGTGAAATCGCCAACCTGGGATAATTGGAGAAAAGGCTTGATGTCTGGTCATTGATTGAAGGTTATCCGCTCGATCTAGTTCGAATCCTGGTTTTCCAAACCACCCTTCTTCTGCGGGATGATTCCCCATCTTCAGCCTCTCTTCCATCATAAGAATTTCTTATTCGTCGAATGTAATTTTTTACTAATCTAATATAAGTAAGTCATATTTTATTAGAATAAGAAATTCTTATCCTTGGCCCAGGCATTGCATTAGCAAAACATTCTTATCTGACCCTGGATCCAGACCTTCGAACCCTGGCACGATGGGAGCTATCGACTAACTTCACTCCATCTTCCCACCTATTCTGTCGATCAAGTGGTTATAATGACCCGACCGAATCCTGGAATGAATTAGATGCATCAAGTGGTATCGAAGAATCAATTCCATCAGCTGAAAACCCATCCTTTCTATCTCGATCTCTGAGCCCGAGGCCAACCAAACAACCAGACGAGAGGGACCGATCTGGATCAATTAAGTGCTTTGGAGCCCTTACGATGATCTGGCAACCGAGAAGGAGATCAGTAAAACTGGGCAGGGTAGGCCCTCCCATATCTATATCTATATCTATATCTATATCTATAAGGTCAAAAAACAAAAGTTCTATTGAAAGCGGGAGGCAACCTCCTACTTTACTTAATGGAACCGGACAAGAGAAAAGAGAGGGCTGACATCTAGTCTAGAGCTTCCGATCCGTCCGCGGGTTAATCCATTCCATGGAAATGGACTGCACCTGCATCGTCGACTCCGAATCTTCCCGGGTGCATCGAATGGTTCCGAAAAGGGAGAAGGCTAAGGCCCGAGTGGATCAATTGGTGAAGTAGAGGAGGCGGACTCAAGGTAATCAGTTGTATCTATCTGAGCACCGACCCGAAAGTGCTTTATCTGAATCCCCAACTGCTGCGGCGAGTTAACTGACCCCACGAAGGGACTAGGATACATTGAGCTCAACCTTTATTAACTCATTCTTGAAACCGTTCCTTCGAACCGGAGCAAAGGGTCTAGAGCCGTAACTTCCTTCCATAGCAAGCAACCTTTGATCGGAAGGGACTAGGAGGCCTGAGTCAAGCTATTGAAATGAAGCTATTGCCCCCTCGTTCTTTCGAATCCTTACCAAAAATCCCTGGCATATGAAGCTATCTTCTCGGTATTTTGATCAGGTAAAAGAGGAATTGGATCTGTAAATCTCATCGTTGATATGTATCGGTGAATGCGAAGTGAAAGCTCTAAGCTACCTCTCGTCCCTTATCTTCTTATCTGATTTACTTTCTTCCCTCTATTTTAGGGATTATGACCAGGAAATGGCATACCATAAAGAATAGGCTTCAAAGAATCATAGCATTGCCTCTGTCTTCATGCAAAACACGTTTACCACTTCCTTCTGTGAGCTAGCGGGGGCTCCAAGCAAACTACTCCGAAAGAAAAAGCAACTACGAAGTAGGCCCGGAGAACTACGGCCAAGAGCAAGCTTCCCGCAGGCGGAGTGGCTTAAAGTCAAGAGCAAACGGAGGAGCGATTGATCGATTGACTCGCGCTCAGCTCACCGATGAAAACAGGCTTCACACGAAGGCAGTTCAGTGGTTGTGAACTCGTTGGAGACGGAAGAATAAGCCGACTCGCAAAGAGCTGACCAAACAAACCGGCTAGCCGGTAAGGGTAAAACAAAGTCAAGGGCCGGAAGGAATTGATAAGTAGGCCCTGAATTCAATCCCTATTCTACAAGCAAAGCAAAGGAAGCCCTCTGGCTCTTGCTCAGTGAGTTCCCAGCCAGGGCCGAAGCAGCAGGAATTTGGGTTGTAAGCGAAGAGAAGTAATTTAGGTAAGGAGAGCGCAGCGCGAGCTTCAACCACTAAGTGGAAGGCATGGTCTGTTCGAGATCGGGTTCGTGTGAAGGCTGTGGAGGTGTAGGCAGAGGTATGCCCCCATGAGCGAGAGAGTGCATCTAGCGCAGTCAGCTTTGATTCTCTTTTTCAAGCCTCCTCTTAGAAAAGGGATTCGTTTCGTGGGAAGAAGAAGAAGGGGCTTACCGCATCTACCTTCTCATCGCCGCGGGCTACTTACCGCACCCTCCTTCCCATCCCGGTAATCAAGGAGAGAATAAGCATAAGAAAGTCTCAAGTCATCTTCTTTCGCGTAAAGAGAAACTGTCTTCTCTTCTACATCAAGGAGAAGAATACGCAATTGATCAACCTTCCTTCTATTCCGGATCAAGGTTCGAGCTCTTCAAATCAATCCAATCAGTTGTAAGCGATTAGAAAAGCTTGCACGAGGGGGCGCCTCTTATGTCTGGTAATCGGGTTTGGCAGTGGGAGAGCGAGACGTATCTTGCTAGGCAAGGACCGGTTCAAATGCGGGACTCAACACTCAATTTCTCATAGAAGGATATGAAATAAAGCTAGGGGATAATGTAATTAATTATTCTTTCAAGACGGGGGGAGTTATCTTGCTTTGGTGGCACCGCACCGGTATATACACATATTAAGTTTTTATCCGTTGAAGTAGTTATTTCCTGTACCAGATATTTCATATCTTCCTGTAATGAGTGGAGGAAAGAAATGTTCATAATTTCGCCCTGGTTGACAGGCTCAGGAAGCGAGCAAGAGACGGAAAAGATTCTCTTTTTTGCTGGATGGTTGAACTGCTTGCCCAGTCAGAAAGCTAGGCTCCATCTCAGGCTATGGGCGAGATCTCAAGGACCACTGATTAGAAATTGCACGAGTCTAGTTAGAAAGGGGATTGGATTCCGCAGAAGGAGGAGTGGGTCAGATGGGGGAAGGTAAAGAGAGAGTCTATTGAGCCACTTGGCACGGGATTAGTTCTGTGGCAGAATCAGTCGAAGTTCCAATGGAGTGATCGGTAAGTCCACCAGTCTAAGTAGCAAACCTTGAAAGTCAGTCATTTTCTAGGGGATGGATTTCGAAAGAACGGATGTGACGGCGAATTGGTGAAGGAAGTCAACTATCTAGATAGTACTACGTGAGCCAATCAAGTAAGACAGTCTCTGTCCCCGTTGAACCGAGAGAAGGTGGGCACTGATCTCTATCTCTAAAAGCCTTCCTTCGTAACCGTCCACTCATTGACGCACACATGGCACATCTCTTAAGAAATTGCTTAATCGGGAATGCAATCTAGATTAAACTGATAGACTAGACGGAATGTCTGAAAGCGGATGGGAATAAGATGGCAAAAGCATCAAGACCTCTCTTACTTGTTCACAGAAACCTCTTTCTAAAGAGCAAAGCAAACGGAGGCCCCGAGCAATAGAATAGAAGAAGAGGGTCTCTCTCCGGGATCACTCTCACTACTCAATAGTTGTAGGAGCATCTTAGTGTACAACTGATTGTGTAAGAGAATAGGTTCTTTCTGCGAAGATAGAAGAGCGGACTTCTGAGGAGACTGGAAGCCTATAAATAATAGGAATGGCGAACTGGAACCTCATCCTTCAAATTCAAAGGTTTGGTGTATATTTGTCCTATTCGTAACGACCCCGACCTTGCGTCAGGGAAAGTGAGAAAAAGCCTAAGACTCTACGGGCTAGCCGGGCCTAAAGGAGCTTATCAAATTCCACCTATGTAGTGACTCGCATTCAACAACTAAGAGTCTTCCTTCTTATCTCCTTCTTTATTTTGAATTTCTATTAAGTGTGGGAAGAGCCTTTTTCAATTCATTTTCCTTTATTCTATCTTATTTCGTTCGTGACTCTCGGGTGAGGGACTGATTTCCTTGCTTTGCTTGCATCCCTTGTTGGAACTAAAGGCAATGAATATTGGATTCGGAAGGTCTTCCACGTCTCTATGTCATCCGGTGATCCATATGCATAGTACAAGCGCTTATCTGTGGCAATCAACGAGTGAAGCCGATTAAAGACCATGGGATAAAGGCTCTAAGTCCTTTTATCTCGCTAGATGGGGCATTAACGGTCATTTCACTTTCCCTCGATGAAGGTTTAGGCTTGCCCCTCTTCTCTAAGCCCGGAAATGGCGTATCGTATGCCTTTCTCTTATACTAATAGCTCTTATTCCGACAAAGGCAAAGCCCTCTTATTTCAGTCAACTCTGTCCCGGCAAGGCAGATCTTTGGACAAAGACTAAAAGAAGATTGGGAGCCGTTGGCATTCCCCTATTTGAGACATTAGGCCTTTTCGTGCAACCTCTTCTAGCAGCATATATTTAGATTCCCTAAGAGCAAGAGGGGATTCGAAAAGAGTCAAAAAAGGGGCGTAGCGGTAAGACAGAAGAGCCTATTATATTCCTCATTCCTACTCCTAGCTACTAGTAGGTCGCTCACTCTCTTTAGAGTAAATGGTTGACTCTAACACTCGAAATAAAAGAAGAGGAGAGATTCAAACAACCAGTAACCATCGAAGCGAGACCAGAGTCTCCAGGTCACAGTCAACGGTCGAGATACAGAAACAGAGCAACCCACTATCGAACCTATAGACAGGACAGTTGAAGCGAAAGGGTCTTGGTTTCAAGCCAATAGTGACAAGGCCGAGAAAGCGCTCCAATGGCATTCCTCCAATGTGAAGTGATTGGTAAATACGTAAAGGATTAAAAAAAAAACCTCGATCTGTGGAATCGTCTTGCGCCATATGTACTGAGATTGTTCGGGAGACATGGTCCAAGCCCGGTGAAGAAATGCAAATTTCAAATTGCATAGGAATCGAATCGGAGTGTTGTTATGCATAACTTTATTAGAATGAAAAAGAACATTATAACAACCTCAGTTGTTCAAATCCGATAACGCTTTTCTTTTCGGTATGCCGCTCCGCGAGCAGAGCGAATGAACATAAATCAACATATGAATAAAATCTATTCGAATCAGCCTTTTTCACCAAATTTGACTTATTGTTCTTTCTCTTCTTTCCTTTATGATCCTCCAATTTGGATGAGTTTTTCCTACCGGCTTGAGGGCGTTGGTTTGTCCTCCTCCGGCACATCTACGCCGCTTGCTTTGGAATCGAGTGATGGAGTTGTTAATGGGCCGGGTCGGGAGTTCAAGATCGATAGCTTTCTTCGGAGATGTAATAGAATGATTCACTCTCCAGTTACAGTGGAATTGGATTCAATCTCGACCTTCTTGGGCTCAAGGCTTTTGGGTTGGGGTCTAAGGCTTCTATTTAGCTTAGCGCTTTGATCCGCTGAGACTCCACCTAGCCAGCAGTTTCCGTTAGCTCGGCTGTTGCAGTTGATTGGCTTTTGGAGGGGACTCGGTAATATTACTATCACTCTATTGAAGCTTTCATTTCTTTCCCTCAAGGGTTTTTCCTTTGACTGTCATGTCAGTCTTTCCTTTCTTTCTTGTCTTTTTTCTAATAGAAGGCCGTAGCCCCGCATTCACCATGCCTCTCTTTCCTATCTTATCTTCGTTCTTTTGAGTCTTTCCACACTTCTTCAATAAGCGGCAAGCATCTGTGGAGATTCGAGCCGTAGAATCGCTTTTGAACCGCTTTCTCTTTCTTCCAAGAGGTGCCCGGAAGGTCGTATACTTTCTTTCGTGCCCTAAGGGGAGTACACTGACTAGGTTGAGCCCCAACTTTACCTTCCCACTTAGATGAAGAACAGGTATTCTCTTCTTTCCGTTTATGGTCGGCAGCTAGCATAGGAGCGAAGGTCGAGAGGTGGAGTGAAGCCAGCGCTTTTAAGGGCGAAGGCATCCGATCGAAATGATAGCCAATTCATCCATAGCCAACAATGGGTTATCCGGTTCCAGATGCAGGGGCAAGGGCTGGAAAGAGCATAGCAAGACAAGCAAGCCGGTAAGCAAGAACTCCAAAGCCGTAGTTCAACCAGAACAGTAGGGCATTTCTACTTTTGATCGTACCTTTTTTCCTTATCTTCTTAACTAGACGTACGGCGGAAAAACCAGCCGAGTCTTCCAGCAGGAGTTCTAGCCTTTTTTAGCCTGCATAATAAAGGAAGTCTTGCGCCGGTATCATTTAGCTTGAGCCAGGAACAGGCCTTGCGACAGGTATTCCTTATTATAGATATCACCGTTCAAGCGGAAGACTAAGGTTGACCCTAAGGGTCTCGTCCACACCCAAAAGATCAGATCGGCAACAGCAGATAAGACCACTTCTTCCTTGTTCCCATGAAAGCATGAGTGAACGGTCGATTCTCTAAGAGAGGCACTGCCGAGTCTGTCAAAGAGCTTGGGTAAGATTCCAAAGGGATTCAATCACTGAAAATGAATTAGAAAGCTAGCTCATAAAGCGGAATGAATGCTAGACCAAATCAAAAGCAGCGAACAGGGTTGGAGGTAGTACCAAAAAGAAGAGAATGATGAAGAGGTGCTGTTCTCGAAGCAGGTCGTCACACCGCCGAGGAATCTGAAATGAAGTTTTTTGCCTCTAATGCTCGGCCCTCTTCCCTTTCTTTTTGTACTTCTTTTGACTAAGATAGAACGAGTTGGTAATACAATAGAAGATGGCACTTTAGGCAGTAAGACAAAGAATTACGGATTCGAATGCTTTACCTTAGTCTCCTTCTCCGGCTAACCCCTATGGGAAAAGTAGTCAAGCCAATTTTCCTTCATTGCAGGATTTCCATTTTTCAATTGTTTTGCTTTTTTAGTTCGCTCGCTTTTTTCAAATTTCATTTTCTTGGGGAGCCAAGTCACTAACTAGAGGAAGGGATACCAGAGATGGAATCGAGCCCACACTCGGTTCAAGGCTTTCAAGAATGAATACCTTGTAGCCTATGCGACGCAAGCCTACACTGGCTCAAGGGAATGGGAATCTACTTACCAACTTCTCCTACTCTTCCTTAAGGCTAAGGCGCGGGTTCTGCTTTCACTAGATTCTCTAAAGCTAAAAAGGTAGTTGACCCGAGGGAGAAGCTCTTTCTCTTCTTAGCTGCCTATCCGCTCTTCGAGTAAAGAAAGAGAAGAGGAGTAGAAGGGAGAATCACCCAAGAAAGCAGTGAGCCAAAGAAGCAAGGGGACAAAGGGTTGGTAGCACGCTTACGGTCTCATTCCAGTCATTCTGGACAAGACAGTCGGAAGCGAGCCAAAGGGTCGGCTTTCTTTCTCCTCTTTTTAAGAAGTAGCTGCTACTGTGATCATATCTGCTGTTCGCATATCCGCTCAAGCAAGCCTGTCCCAAGCCCAAGCCGGCCAAGCAGTTCAGATTGAAAGACAGAAATTCCATATCTTTTGACATGTCACTGAGCGATCTCCCTCGTATGGCAATGCCAAAGCAAAAGAGTAGAGCAGCGTCTCGCGGAAATGAATTGACCAGATCGATGGAATTGCACGATGCCGAGTTCTCTCCTTGTCCACTACCTCTGATGAACGAAAGCGATCGGACAAAGGCAAGATATCTGAGTATATAAAGAGAAGACCGACAAGAGCCTATTGAGGCAAGATCTCAGCCGAACGAACTTGACCACGTACTCGAGCTTTTTCTATTCTTGACATATTAGGGTAGGAATAATAGTAAGCTGAGCTGCCTATCTCGCTTGCTTAGGGGACAGCTTTTTCTGCGTCTTGAAGAAGGTGTTAGCAACATTGTCAGTCACTACAACAAACTTTGTTCCCAACAAATAGACTCGCCAGGTATGAAGGCAATGCACCACAGCTGTCATTTCCTTCTCATGTGACAAGTACTTCTGCTCTGCCTCATCTAACTTCCTACTAAAAAAAGGAAATCAAAAAACCTTCCTGAACCAGCACTCCTCCAATGGCTTTGCTTTGTCTGAGGCATCCGTGTGAACTTCGAAAGGCAACTCGAAGTCAGGCAATCGTAGGACAGGTTCTGTTGCCACTTCAGCCTTAAGCTTGTCAAATGCTTCTTGGCATGCCACTGTCCACTGCCCCTTGTGATCTTTCTTGACTTGAGTAAATCCGTGAGAGGCCCCTGTAACAATTTCCGAGAATAGTTAGCCAAGAAAAGACCTTAACTCGGACACTTTGGTGGGTGGAGTCCAATCCACAATGGCCTGCACTTTCCTCCCATCCATTCTAACCTGGCCTTTGCTAATCAAATGCCCAAGGCCTGTCCCGCCACAGGAAAGAGGAGATATTAGCCCTCCTCTTCGAGTGACCCTCTCGCACAGTTGGCGACTGACAAGGCTAAGAAGTAAAGGGCATCATAGGTGAAATGGAGTGACTTCGTACCACTGAGTTGCAATCAGTAAAAAACCTTTCGCTTAGCTCGACTCACTTCGTACCATGGGTTACTCTCTAATACGTTCAGTTGATCTTGAGCTTGACGTGTTAGCATAATCTCTTTTCTATGGAAAGTAAAGGCGCTAGCTACACTTGCTATGAGTAACTACACGAAACGTACCTTTCATGCCCTGCTTTTCATATTCTTAATGCTTTCATTCCTCTCCGAGTGACTAAACCAGTATATCTTCGTAGGCCATGGGCTTTCATCTGACAAGGAAGAATATACTTTCTACGAAAAAGAATAGCGAATGGAAAAAGCAGGCTTCCCTCCATACTTGAACTGGGGCTTCCCCATATAGTCAAGCCCGCTCCTCAACATGCGGGAAGTGGAGAATGAATGGATCTCGTCTCTAAAGTGAAGTTCACTCTTTCTTTGCTTTGACCTTGCGTAGGCTTTCACCGAGCTATTGTGATCAAGTAAGCCCTTTCTTTATTAGGAAAGCTAACAGACGGAGACCGATAAGCGCATGAGCCGTGGTATAGCAAACGTATCTAGTGATGCCATCTTCGGGTTGCATCTTGCTCTTTCCGCATTCCAAGCTTTGCTAACCAACCTCGCTTATATAAAATTCTTATAATGTGCGACTGGGGCGTAGAATTCGTTTCATTCATTGACTCTGATTCTAGTTTTTTTGTTTTCTTCGATCGATTAAAGATCTTCTTTCTCTAGTCGAGGTAAACGCACGGAAGATTTGATTGTCCACTTTCTAAAAACGAGATTTCTTTGATTCAAGGTAAGCTAACATGGCTGTCTTAGGCAAAGGGAAGCGGTGTCAAAATACCCTTCTGTCCCTGAAAAGGACACCTTCCAGAGCTAAAAGAGAAGAACGAGAAAGGATTCAGGCACTGGCACTCCATCGCTATCCATTTTCTTATCTTAGATAAGGAAGAAGCGGGCGGGACTGAGAAGCTTGTTCTATTCCTTAGTTATCTTGGGCATCTCACTTGATAAAGACAGTCAACTCGATTTGAGATCTCCACGGCGGGGGCCATCAACGAACTAGGATGAAAAGGTAAGCCTTGTCTCCACTTTCAGACTGAACGCAAGCGCTAGAACAGCGGAAAGATTCACTCATGCGGGCATAAACTTATTCTTTTTGCTTTTGCCTAATCACTATCTCTCTTTTTTATTTGAAAAGAGTCAGTATGGAATACTGACTTTGTAGGCTTTCTTCGGATAAACAACTGACTTACTGAAGATGGTGAGCAACTGACTTACTGCAAAATGCAAAAAAGCTGTTTGCAACCTCTTTTTTTGCTTATTTTCTTTTTTCAGTTGGTGTTCAGTTCTACTTTCCTTCGGTGCTCGCTGCTTTGAATCTGGAAATAGGAAAGAGTGCGAGTCACTATTTGACCACTAGAGAGGCTAGAAAGCCATATCCCTAGCAAGGAGACTGGGTCTAGAACGAGGATTGAGGCTTTAAGGGCAGCTGCAGGCCCGCGGGGGAAAAAAGAAATACATAATGTAACAGAAACTTAAAAAACACCAGATTGCGCCGGCTTTACCTAACCCGACTTTACCTAACCAGGGCTTCGGCGGCGCAACAGGGGTTACAGGAGAGGGGTTGCGGAGAATGAGTTGGAATTGGAATGGTCAGCGGCAGAAAGGGGCGGAGTTCTTGCTTGTCTCGCTATGCTCTATTATGCTAGAGTTCGCCTATCGGCTCATTCGCGGAAGCAGAATGAAGAGTGTGAATTACAGAGTGGAACTTTTTCCAATGCAATGAGTTTTTTGATTTACTTTAGAAAAGAAATTCAAAAGAAAACTGAAACAGCATCAATAGCATATGAGTGGAATTATTCTGCTAGAATAGCCTTAAGAACAGCTAAGCAAGGTTCTTAGTCAGAGGATCTAAAGGAGCTAAGCGAGGGCGGTGGGTGGTTCTACCTAAGCCCGGGAGAGACGAGCGTAGTGGGAAAGCATAAATCCGCGGTTGGTTCACCCACACGATCCAGGCATCAATGGCCCTCTACCTTTATTAATGGAAACTGCATCTTCTGATTCTCAAAGAGAAAGACCTCCCCTACTGATAAGTAAGGAGGCTTCCTAATGAAGGTGGCTCTCCTACAAGGGTGGATCACTTTATGGAAAGAAAGCCAAAGCCCTTCCAATAGATTATCAAGCATTACTAAAGCCTTACTGAATGGATCATCTTAGACCGACATACACAGCAAGATCCGCATCCGTAGAAGCAGACGCATCTCTATGATCTAAATCTTCATCGAAGGCAGGGCGTCAGGTGGGCATGGAAGACGCGAGCGTAGTGAGGCTCCTTTCCTCCTGAGAGGGCACTTCTTTATTCATCCACGGATATGCGGGAGTAGCCGCCTCAGGTGGTTTTTGTATTCCAGGTGTATGCGATCTAGGCGATCATGGAATGCTAGCTGGCAGCAGCAGTGAGTGGGCAGCGGGCAGCTGCGTAGGCAAAAGCAAGCCAACGGGCTATTGAGGGGGCGGGGCCACTATCGAGTTGTGGGTGAGACAATCCCCCTTCTGATGGGTATGGCGAATACACTAAAGTGTCTCGGGCTTGATAGGTCCCAGTATTTGTATTTGGGATCAGTCTCCTTATCTGCATCCGCTGACGCAGAGGTTTCGTCCGAAGCTGATTCATACGCACCCGCATCGTCCGCGTCCGAGCCACGCAAACGCGCGTTTTTGTTTAGGCAATCGGCCTTGAACGTGGGCTTAAGAGTGACGTGCCCCATCATACGAGAAATTCCCCTGGCATAGTTAAGGACTAGCGCTTAGTAGTTAGCGGCGTGCGGGTGTGGGTGAGGGGCGGAGAGAATCCGTCGACTGAACTTCTTTAGCTCCCGGCGATTGAGTTGATTTAGTTCCTTGTCTATCTTTCCTCAAGGCGAGGCATTAGTGCGATGGGCCGTAGATGAATCTATGGTAGCAATAAGTCACTTTTTCTAGGAAGCGAAAAGCTCATTTATCAACCTTTATGGCACAGGGACTAAGCATCCGCTCAACATAAAAACCTTATAAGCGCGAAAGAAGTTCCGATCGTTATTGACTGTACACGAATTGGATCCGGAAATAAAGAAATGAAGACAATCAGTTTGATATGATGAAACATTATTCTAAACAAAATGAACACTTTGATGTGAAACATTTTCTAAATAAATTCACACCATCCATCACTTTGATGTCAATCCATTTTCTTGATGATCAAGCTTCTTTAGTTCATAGAACGACGGAAGGCGACCCCGGAGACTATATGTGGGACCTTACACGGCGATTGGTAGTGAGCGACCTTAAATAAATTAGCGAATAGGCGACGCAAGCAAGGGCTCCTTTGTTGGACCCGAATGGCTTATTCTTCCGTGGCGGGAGGCTGTCGGCTGACGGATCTCAGTTGCAAGGTCATCCCAATCTTTTCTTCAGAAAAAGGATACGTCTGGTTATAGATGTTAGCTCGGAAGGGCACGCACGACTCAACCGTAATGTACAAGTCATTTTTTCTTGCGGTTCTCGCGGTTTGCCGAAACTGGAGTCGTTTGAAACGAAGGCGCAGGCTGGCCCGGGATGATGGATAGTTCTCGAAGAGGTGATCCCGTATCGGGACTCTATTTCATGGACGACAGAGACCTACTGTCTCTAGACATATGAGTAACGTTAGGTTGATCGCTGTCCTCGGCTATAGATCCCCCACCAGACGGCTGGTATGTTATGGACGTTCCAATCCCCTCTACCCCTTTCTATGAAGAAAGCGTGAGTCGTTCACCTCGGCTCCAGTGTCATCTGATCGCCCAAGAGTTCTCAGCCTGGCCCTTGCCCTTAACCCGATATGCACCTACAAGCTCCCCGTTGATGGATCATGACGGAGTTGATTAAGCTTCTATTGCATCTTCACCAGCCCGGAGTCTCAGGTGATCCTATCCGCGGAAGGAGATCAATGCCAGACTCTGAAGGTGTTCAGGTTGTTGTAGTGAAAGACGTCCATCTACCAGTACGCACATCTCTGGTTCTGGGGAATCTCGGTGTTCAGGAGGAACCGTAAGTCCAAACGAATAGCAACTGCGCTGGGCATACGAACTATGAAAGGTCGATCGTAGCCCTAAAATCTGCAAGACGGTATGCATGCTCTAAATTCTCTATATCATCGCACGACGAAAGAAAGCGAGGCGAGCTTGCTCGTTCATCCGTCTCCCAGATCCCATGTGCAAAACGCATGCCCTCTGATTCGTGTCGTCTAGTCGTCGTAAGTCGGTCTCACATAGAAAAGTAGGCAGTCTCGACCATGGTTCTAATCTTTCTTTGGATAGGCAAATTCCATGGAGATAAGGGTTTTGTCAATCTCTGAGTAGTAGTGGTACTTGGATGCCTTTGCTCTAGCGGAATGAAGATCCACCATACCGTTTTGGTACAATTCAGTAAGATAACTTGGTCTTGGTTCGACTTAGTGGGAGCAGCCTATCCTTAGAGGAGCCTCTTGCCCACTCTGAGCCCACCCACCGCCCTCGCCTCGCTCCCACGTGCACCGCCTCTCGCTCGGAAGGCATTGGAGTGAGTTAGCAGCCCGGACTTCCTCTCACCCACCGAAATCGCATAAATAAAGAGAGGAAGTGATATATTCGATTATATCAGCAAAAAAAAAACAGCAATGACTACTAAGAAGACCTGGGATAAGTACTAGTACACAGCAAGGACAAGTACCCCCTACCAGCTCTTACCTCCAAAAGAAAGCAAGGTAGCAAAAAGTAGAAACCAAAGTACATCACTACTAAGTCGACTACAGTAGTCTCATGAGCATGTCACTACATCCCCAAGCTTCAAGAGGAACCAAGGAGAAGAAGACTCTTTAGTAGCAGCAGCAGTGGCCGAGCCTCAGTCATCAAGTGAATCAGTAGATGCCCGCGCACGTGAGCAGACTCCATTGCAGCAAGAAAAAAGTTGCATATGTCACATGGTAGATCATACCCAAGCAGAGGTGCACAAGAACGAGCACAACTTCACTCAGAACTTGTGACAAACACTTGGTGTGCATCGACAGCTTCGAAGACTGCAAAGACTGGAAGGCAGGCAAGGTTTGAGCTCGACCCAAACAAGCAAGGGCCCCTTTAGAGATAGGGGCGCGCGTTAGCGAAAGCCGTAGCGCGTTAGCGCATCCGTTTTCTTGCTGGAGCCGAAAGACTGAAGTATCATGTAGTCCCGTCACGTCTAGTTCTGTCGTCCGCCGGAGTGCGCTAGCTAGCCCTGTAGTTTTGAAGTGAAGCATGCTCCTACGCTTTCATCTTGGCTCGCCGCTTGACGGATATAAAGTGGCCCAATGTGATGTGCCGAATCTGGCTCTGATCCTGCCATCCTCCCCTATTGTCATCGCCTTGGATGAGTTTACTCCACCACTCCCAAAAAAGGGGGGCGACCCGGACTAAACTACATTCAAAGAGTAGAGCAAACCATCACCCAAGCATCAAGCAGTCTTCCACAACGGGTTAATCCAAAGCCCACAAAGCCATAAGGACAAGTGGCCCATCAAGATCCCACCCACCAAGAGCAGGCTAATGAAGCTAAGCAGAGTGCACCAGTCCCAGCTCCGGTTCAAAAAGTTGCATAGTTACGATACGTAGAAAGTCTTTTTTTAAGGTACGGGAGACTCAATAACGTCCATTTCAAAAAGTGCAACTCTTCCAATGGGAAAAAAGGTAGCAATCTGGGGAAAGGGCTAACGCTTTGACTGATAGGTTACGGAATACTTGGAGCTAGAGCGAAGCCGTGATCCTAACTCTCAGGAGGAAGTGCCTCAATTGTTAAGGGGAGAGTTCAAGACGAGATAGGCTTGACGGTACCTAAAAAGAAGATGGCCTTTAGAAAGAGGAACGAAGCGAAGTAACTCGACTGAAAGGTTCGAAGACGCTGACTCTAATGAGTGTCTGGAGAGGCTCAATATAAATAAAATGCCTTTTTTTCCTTCTACCGATCCCAATCCCAGTTCGGCTAAGACGAAGAAGGTCTCCTCCCTTTTCAGGGGGACGAGCTTCTTGATGACACTTGGGATCAAAGAATAAAGAAATTGAGCCGGGTCCAGGCGAGTGTAGTCGTGGAAAGTCTTCCATTCGCTTCGCATAGGCGGGTAGGTGCTTTGCTCGTGAGCAGGCGCTGGAGTCAGCCTTTCAATCCTGTTTAGGAAGATAGGCTCTTGCCATTGAAAGTAAAGAGCGAAGTAGATCCATGCCACTTCGAACTCCAAGTCTTAATAAAACTGGCTAAAGCCCTTGCCTTAAGCCGCAGCGCGGGCATGAATGTCCTATCTTTCTAAACCGGGGTCTTGAAAAAGGTCCATATATGGCATCCGTTTTAGTCGGCAGGGCTCTTGAAGTCGGATCTTAAAGTCTATTGGGCGCGAGAGGATCTATTCAGGCCCTCTCTTAGCTCTCGCCCTTTCTCACCTTTACAGAAGCATCCATGATCGTGTGACCAAAACCCTTTCTCGGCCTTCTGGCCCTTTCTGGATCTTAGAGTTCTGTTTGTATGAATATATCCAAGATATAGGTCCCCCTCTCCAAACTCAGTCGAGTTACTTCATACCTCTCCTTGGACAGACCTCTGGATTTGTCCCTTCAAGGTTTTTCCTCACTGGTACAGAGATTTTTAAGTGCCTTCTACCAACCCTTTTCTTTTATTTGAAAGAAGCCACCGCGGCCAACTAATGAGTTGTTTTTCTATTTGTATACAAAAGTGCTAAACCCTCCTAACCCCGAAACTTCAATCCCTATATGCGCCTATTTATGCTTATTTCTTGTTGTATACTTGTTATACCTGTTGTATACTTTTTTTACTCCTCTTTATTTCAAAATGTTAAGCTCTATTAACGCTCACCTCCACCCCACGGGTCAGGCCTTGGTAGGGGTGGAGTCGAGCTAGCCCAGATAGAGTCTTTCAGTCCCTCTCTGATAAACAAACAATACTACTCATAACAAAAAAGAGATAGATTTTTTTACAGACACGTGTGTACTGATTGCTTGCCTTAGCTTCCTTCTAATGCCCGAACTACACTCTCTTCTTGCTTCCTAGCATCAGGCCTATGGTCCGCAGGAGCTTTACGACACTTCCTTACTCACCTGTATTTATTATAGTATGCCAGAGAAAGAGAAAAGGCATATCTTGAAGACAGAATTAACTGCTTGCCTGATTGCGCCTATTACCTCTTTGCTTTCTTGCATCTCGAAACTGATTCAAGGTATACTATCTCCTATCTTACCTTTCAATTCCATCTCTTGGCACTTCTCTTACATCCATTGTTAGCTCTCTGCCAGCCCGTGCCAGGTCAGTCATAAGCACTCACGAAGGCTTCCGGGGATTCAAATAGAGCAGCTTTGATAGAAGCGATAGAAGCAGGAGGAGAGGTTGCTTCCTAAAAACAACTGGGTTTGGCTCGTTGCCTTTGATTCCTTACCCATAGCATAAGATTAAGATAAAGGGTGCGTGCTTCAACATCTAAGTTTCACACAAGGTATGAAGTTGCTCTTAAGGATAAACTACGATATTTGATGGACTGGCAGTTCAGCCACGTAATTTATCCCTCAAGCTGAACGAACTTGACCTGCTCCTTTAGTTTAGGGCTATAGAGTTTACTTGCTTCTCACTAACGGCAGAATCATAAGCTTCATCACTCGACTCTAAACCAAAATAAAAACACTCTATTAAAATCCTTAGATATACTACTAGCAATGAGTTCTACTAGCCGATGCAAGATCTGGCTTGGTAACCGGTGGGACAACGTCAAAGAAGCACCCATTAGATCCTCTTCCACGAATATAGTAGTTGGTGATGGTACTGTGAACTCATTCTTCATTCCTTCCCCCTCAGCATCAGGCGATGTCAAAAGACGTCATCTTCTTCTTTCTTCCCTGATGGAGAATGCATGCTGGCTGACGTACCCTGCCCCCCTGAAAATGGAAGACTTTCCGACTTATCTTAATAGTAAACTTCTTTTTGGAGCACGGGGGGAAATTCAAGCTCTTGAAAATGGTTGATATGCCGATCGACTTAAAAAAGGGTACCACCACAACTTATATAAGTCGTTTTGATCCCGGTTCCGGTCAAATGGATTTAGGTGTTTCTTCCACGTGACATCCTCAAGTTAGTCTTCTGCTTTCACTGTCTTCTCGAAAGCGTGAAGGTAGTTCACCTAGGGGTTGAAAACGACTAAGCTTAGCCTTGAACTTGGTTGGCACCTTACCTTCTAATTCTTTGCTTGGAAATTGGATTCGCTAAGGAATGGGATTTCTCCATGTAAAGGCAAGCTGACAAATAGATTGATCTCAGATCCAGTGGGATCAGGATGGTCGTAGATCATCGATGAATGGTCTTTCTCTGAGTAATGCCCTCTTGTTTGATGTCCGGGGTCAAAGAATGAGCTAAGCATCGAGCGAAGAGCCGTACCAAGGTACGGGGATGTAGTGAAGCATACCGAGAGAAAGAGCACTGAAATGAACCATATCGAGCACAGGTCTCACTCTACAAGTTCCGTTCGATGAGCTCCTAGCTGTGCCTACTATTTAGTGTGCTAGGGAAAGCAAGGTTTGAACGAAGTGAGAATTGTGGACTACTGCAGGGTAGTTTTAACTAGGCTACATACTGGTGGGACTCTTCACTGAATGATAACTGATTCGGGGAACAAAGAAGGGTCTCTTTGATAGGGAAAAGGGAAGTTCACTCTTTTAGTTGCTAAAGCTCGGGAATAAAAACCTGGCTTTCTAGGTATAGAGCTCCTATTTTGCTTTTAAGCAGTCCCCTTCTTCCCCTGAATAAAGGCGCTAAGATGAAAGGGAAGGAAAAACGAGACCCCTCTCAATCGAAAGATAAAGAAAGTAAGCTCTTCACTCTCCCAGTTCCATTGCGAACAAGCCGTGAGCGAACGCTGTATCCATTCTTTCATTCACCGCGCGGTTGAATTAGACTCCTTATTTACCGGCAATGGGATCAAGCTTCAGTGGGCGAAAGGTTACATCCTTATCTGTCTTTGAGGCAAAAGGGAAGGGGATAGATGCAGTTCCACCAACAAGCAATCTTCGGGAAGCCAATAGAAGGACCTATTCAAATAGAAGTATGAAATAACTCACCTCTTTTCTTATTGTGCCAATAGTTTTTGCAGTCTTCGTACTAGCCTTAGCCAATCCAGTAGTCTCTGTAATTGCTCGTGGGAGTGATGGTCCTAATCCTTTCCCTGTAATGAACAAAAATCATATAGTCAATCAATCTAATAAGTTACAAGGCCAAAGATAAGATTGAAAGTGAAGTTGAAGTAGAATGCCTGCTCTTCTTAAGGAGCGAGTTTACGAGCTAATGATCTATATAAAGAAATTCAGTCTTCTAATCGCAATCTGAATCAGTTAAAACTTCCTTACCCGCACTTTCCTTGGAGGGGGGGTCCTGTCCAGGCCCAGTGTCCGGGTGAATCTTTCTATTTAGAGTATCAGCACCTGCATCTCGAGTGCCAGTTCGGATCGATATACTTTCAGTGGTAGTTTCCATTCATCCCGAGCAATTCCTTCTCGCTGGCCCCGGTTTTTACAGCAACAGTATTTTAGACAGTCTTTAGATATAGGATTGCATAGCATATTTAATAGGCAGCTAAGAAGCTTTGCTTTGGCTGAATACTAGTGTTTATGCCCTTCCTCTATATGTAGGGACTCTAGCTGTGGGACTTATGCCGGCTTAGTCAGTCTGAAGCTGCCCTCAGCTCTTGTTTAGGTGTGATGAGCTACCTGGACATTCTATCGAATCTCGTAGTGGACAGGCAACTGCTTCGAAATAGTCTATAGATAAGGTGGAGTAGATAGTAAGCGCGAGGGTTGCTACGCAAGAAATGTAGTCGAAATACAGCATTGGACAGCAAACCATACTATACTGACACGATATTAGTTGATAACTCCGTTTCGAAAGCCTTGCGATATAGGGTCCTCCCCTTTTGTCATTAGTTCTAGCAGAGATGAGTGTTTTCCGCCTTCTTTGCCAAAGGCCCTTTTAATAAATAAATAGGAAGGAAGACGCTGAGACAAGGGATAAAAACCTCTTTCCTAACCTTCGACGCTGGGGAAGGCAAGTAACTGATTGCCCTAAGGCTTGGAATTCGGAAAATGGCAATTCTCCCATAAATAAGATAAGAACAGCAGATTGGAATAGGGGATTAGCAAGTGAATCAGAATACGCTGTTGTGAAAGTGAAAAGCTCATTTATGAGCTCTTCTTTCGTTGGGACAGGGTAGTTATCGTTTTGGTGAGACTGAGGTAAGTGAAGTGATACAACTTAGACTTACACAATTGGTTTACTGCTTAGGTAGTTTAGGCTCGTGCCTAGGAGCGTCTTTGAGTTGTACACCTGGTGGGACTGGGCAAGTAAGCTTGTACTCGCCGGTGGGACAGAAGTTTTATTGAGATCTTTTCTCTCCCTTTATAGCATATTCTAATGAATAGTAAGACCGGATTCCACTCCTTACTAATTTCATTTTTTTTTCAAGTTGGGATCGGGGTTCAATCCAATACAAATGCAAGGCATGAAAACAAACACCACTTGATACTGGAGAAGCCAGATTTCGAAGCTGGATGGAGCATAATAATTATTATTATGAGGCCTAACTCTGCATCTCCGGTGCAATTTTCCAGTTTGCCGGAATGCTAGGGTCAGCCGTGAACTCGTCTTTCTTTGATTCGCTGCTTTCGTACACCAAGGGGGCTAGTTGAGCAGCCCCCTCCCGCCGTGCCCGGTGCCCAAAGCAAAGCATTGAAAGAACATGGGGAGTGGCCGGAAAATCCTTACTATTCTCATAGGAGAGGAGTGCAACACTACTACATTAACCGAGGTTGAAAGAGCACAGGGAAGGGCTAGGGGCTAGAACCTGAATCGGAGGAGAATAGATTACCAGACCAGAATCAATAAAAAGGGACGCTGAGTACTTGTACTTTCTCTTTCCTTAAAAATCCAGGATAGGAATCAAAAGTTATTCCATAATAATAGGAATCCGCTTTCTTAGCAGGCGCATCAACCGACACAAACTCTGAAGCGGGATCAGAAGCAACCAAGCGGTCCTGGATATAAAATACAGTAGATATAGCAGGACTTTCTTTTCCCAGGTAGCGGATGGGTATAGATAAAAGTATGCTTTTCGGGCTGAATCATAGGCGCAGCAGATAGAACAAAAGAGGTCCTGACTTTACTTTTCAATAACAGAGGCAAAAACTGACTCTTCAAATGGGGTGGACCTGGGGAAGTTCTTCCAAAGTCTTAAGCAGAAGAAAAGGGAGCCCTTGATCCTAGATAAGTAAGCGGATATGCCTATGGCTGGAAAGATAGCGCTATTCTCAACTTAGTCTCTCAGAAGCCAGCTCGTCGTAACCCTAAAACACGACGTTAGCGGGCTTGAGCTCCTCCTGCAGAAGTACAACAAACATAGGACAGCCGGGAAGAGCCTTCACAAGCCTGACGCCTAAGTTGGACTTTCTCTTTCTGCTGCTTGCCACTCCGAAGTTTAGGATTGAGTTTCCTCCGATTGATTGAGTCGGTGGGGAAGTGAGCTGATCTCGCCTTTGTTGATCCGGTTGAAGAGAGTTATCACGATGTAGCAGGGTCTGTCTGCTCCAGTCTATGACCTACCGTTTTCTTTGCTAAGCAGTACGCCTAGGATAGGTTAGACATTTGAATAGCACTTATCCTCTCCATTTAGTAATGGAGTTCTTTCACTTTCCGTGTCGAGTGGTAAAGTTCCACTCATTCCCTCCCCGAATCCATCTGCACCCAGCCAAAAGATGAGAGAGAAGGTTGTTCTCAAGCCACTATCC
>JAVXUL010000017.1:1391043-1406624 GCA_035590515.1 Trichilia minutiflora | reverse complement strand
GAAGCCGTGGATGAGCCGATCGAAAAAGCGATTGTCAGCCCAGAATTCATAGCTCGCACTTGACCTTGAACCCGGATTCCGTCTTTCTTTGTTTATCGGCTGAGCGAAAGAACCTTTACTTTACTTCCGAGTAGCTGGACTAACCTTGAAGGCGGGTGAACCCTCATAGGAAGTGGAATCGTCTTACTTATTATCGTTGATGTCGCATATACGCTCCATCGAAGAAACCCGAAGGAAGAGTTGATTTAGGATCTGATCAATGTTATAAGGAAGAGCTGTCAAGAGTCCGACTTGCTTGCATGTCTTAAGCATAGTCACTTTTGCTAATGATAGGTTAGGGCTAATTTACAGACATCTTAGATTAGAAAGAGAAGATATAGAACATGCCATCGAGGAGAATCCGATAATCCCTTAAAAGAAGATCACTGCAAGGAAGGGAATGCCCTTGCATAACCCGTCTTAGGAAGTAGGCTCTTGTGCCCGAATCGGGTATTAGAGAAGCAGGCCAAGGCGGTCAACCTCCGCTCGGTTCACCTAACTTAAACTTCAGGGAGTCTCTAGTCTTTGACTAGTTCCGGAGCCTGCTAGCGAACCATACCAATTCCGTCTATTGCTTTTTTGTTATAAGAGGATTCCTATTTTATTTAGTTGCCACTTAGCAGGCCAGCGAAATCTCTCTATTCATTCCCTAACAATCATAATCGAGAAAAAGATTTCTCTCCCGGAAGTCTTCTTTGCCTGCGAATCAAGTAAGATCAAGACTTATACCATCCGGGGACCGGCGTCGAGGACTACTCTAGGCTAAGCACTTTTTTCGGTGGCTTATCGATCAACTAGTTTTTTTAAGAAAGACAGAACTCTTCCTTATTCTAAATGTCTGCTATCTTAAGTCGGAAAGAGAAACTTGAATCTCTCAATTTATACAACTCATCCGCGAAATATTCATTGATCAATGAACCCTCCGATATGCGACAACTCATTTCCGACTCTTACTTGACCAAAGGCCTCTTGATCTTCTCTCCCATGGTCGGTTCTTCTTAAGAGGAGAATTAGTCAAAGGTGGAGCCCGACCCGAAAAGCTTTGGATGAACCTACGATAGTAGTTTCCCAGGCCAATCAAAGATCTTAACTCAGATACCTGAGATTGGGGATCCCATTCCTCTATGGCCTTCACCTTCTCATTGTCCATGCGAATAGTCCCTCCCTCGTCTTCTGTTCCGGGCGGGCCAATCTTCGCATATGGGAATACCTATGCCAACGGATGAAGATGGAAAAGCATAGCGAAAGCCTTATTTTGATTTGAATCGACCGTTAATATTTGAAGGTGAGGAAAGCACAGCAATTACTTCCTTTAAACAAAGCCGGGGTGCACCGTGCAAGTTCGGAACAAGCAATCCGTTCGTTGATTCGAGACTCAAGAATTGAGTTCGGTTACCCTCTAACTTCTGGTAACCAACCCTAGTTTCGACATCAAGCCCCGCCAGACCAGAATATTATGAAGAATCTCTTTGATTGAAAAATCTAGCAGCCAGAAAGAGAGATTTGATAACATCAAAAGCAGTCTACTAAGACAGAGCGATGCGAAAGGGTCAAACATGTGGTCGTAGTCGGTTCAGTAGTGGCCAAAGACTCAAATAACAAGAAAGCGAGCTAGCAGAATGAAAGGGGCAAAGCGAATAAAGAAGAAGTCAAGGAGAGATAGAATGAGTCAATGCGCATTGCCAGTTTAGATTCAATGTGGGAAGGACTATGCTTCATTACCAGCGCACATGAGAAAAGGCAAGGAGAGCAGTGTGCCATAGTTGCTTTGTGGCGGGCAAGGTCGAAGGGCTTAGTTGACAGCCTCTGGGAATACAACTCGATCGATACTCACAACGGCCACTAGATCAGATTCAGTGTCCCGCCCAGGGGTGAGATGATGAATAAAAACAACCAACAAGACGAGGAGCGTCAGCAGCCATCGGGATAGGATAGCGCTATGGCCCCCTTGAGGATTTCTCACTTTCGTCACCTGAGCCCTATGAAGAAACATAGGAACAAAACACTATAGATTATCACATAACTTCCCTTTGCCAAACAAAGACATAACTTGACATAAATCCCAGGCATTCTCATTTGACTGAGTGGATCTCGAACCCTTCTCTCCTGGATTAGGGATTCGGTAGTCCGGCTGAATGGACTCGTCATCAAAGGCAAAAGGCCAATCAAAAGAAGGGAAAGGTAGCCCGGTGGCGATGAAGGCACAGATTCAAGCCCTGCAAGGCTGTTGGTTAGTGATCCAATAGCGAGCTCCGGTTCCAAGAATGGGTTGGGCCGGACCGGATAGGACGACTAATACTTTCATTCAAGCTTACTTGAGCATTCCTCCCTGCTCCATTTCCTTCCCAAACTTCTTTCTCTGATCGACCGCCTTTATTCCTATCCCTGCAAGAGGAATGTTGAACCCGGGGCAGGGGGAGCGGCGTCGGTGTATACCCGGAGGTAGGTAGCAGGCGTGTTCGTTTTGGCTCCCGAGCGAGAACGATAAATAAATAGGCGATGCACCATCCTTGCTGCTACGTACGTTGACCTTGACTTGACGGATTCATCCAATTTCACCCAAACTCAAAGGAGGACCACAAGCTCGAGGCTCGACGAAACAGAAAGTATCAGCATTAAGAAACTTCTTGGGGTTAGCAGTGAAAGAAAGAGCCCGGCATTCATTTCTTCATTCATATTCATAGCTGAGTCTACTAAAAGAGGGACCAGCCTCATCGTGGTGATTAGATCTCTGATCGTTCACCTCTAATGTGACACGTTCCCTCCCAGTTATATGATCAACGGGATCAGTCGGCTAGAGAGCGGGGCTATTCTTCTTCCGGGGAGGCAAAGTCGTCCCCTCTACTGATCGAACCCTCACCTCAGTTCGGAGGTCTTCGTCAACATGTTACGAGGCTCCAGTCTTCGGCGGGTCACGATTACTTGACTTAGAAAGGCGAACATCTGGGCAAGGGAAAGCGCAGTGCGCCTGGTGCAAATGGCTTTCTTTTTTCATGATATACCAATCAGAATGGAGGGCCCCACCTACGTACATGATTGATAGAATCACTACTTAGCTTAGGGAGGGGGCGGTCAACTTGATGCGGGAGAGGCATGAGTGCAGTTCGATAAGGTGGTGTATTCATTTGTAGTGAGTAGGGCCTCTTTCTCGTTGATCAGTTCGCCTCCGCTCTATTGAAAGGTCTCCATTCCTACGGTGTTTTGTCAACGAACGCGTCTCGGGCCAGATTGACTAACCCCCTGTCGGGGGCCTTGCCATAGTTGGGTGCTCCGCTTTAGTGTGATTTACGAAGGCTAAGCTAGGTTTGGTAATACCCAAAACAAATAAAAAGAGATCGGGGTCGATAGTTGGCAAGGAACTTGATCCCCCCGGGGCAGCTGCGGTCGAACTCGAATTCTGAAAAGAAGTCGGGGCCCTTTTACCAAGTCTACCAGATAGAAGATGATAGAGGGCCAACTATCGTTGCGTTGCACAAGACGGTGCCGTCTCACTTCGAGTTCCTTCCTTCGTAGTCAAATCTGATGATACGCTTCGGCGATGTTACCTACCAAATAAAAGGCCTGCTAGGTGATCGAAATCGCTCAGGTCAGTGAGGACTCACTCACTCACCTACTCCTTATCTATCTAATAGTTTCTTCTATCTACTGAATGAAAAAGGCGACCCGCCGCGCCGGGCTATAAGATAAGATACAGCTGTTGTACTACTTGACTGGTAAGAAAAAGCTTACGTAAGAACTGGAAGAGTGAAGTATGTACGGTAACCCTCTCTGGAGCTATTGGTGGACTGTTGCACAGAAAGGCCGACAGAAGCAACCTTTCTTAGGTGGTAGTAATTGCGAACATCTCTCCTTTTCTCTTTCTCTTAGCGTGCACAGTTTGCTTGCATGCCGCCTTAGGCACATCTCTCTTTCTTTCACGCTGGCCTAATGAATATGAATGAAAGTCAGTCTTTTAGTAAGAGTAAGCGTATATAAGCAGCTGTTTAGTGTATAAGCAATTCTTTAGTGGCCGCACCGAGTACGGTGGAGGTTGGTTGAAGATGATCTTACGCGGCGTTCAGAACCAGCCTTGAAGTGAATGAATTAGAAGGAACGAAGAAGTAAGGAAATGAGACGACTTTTTCTTGAACTATATCATAAACAGATCTTCCCCTCCACACCAATCACGAGTTTTTCTCCATTCCTCTCGTATATCGTCGTAACGCCCTTAATGCTAGGTTTTGAAAAAGACTTTTCATGTCATTCCCATTTAGGTCCGATTCGGATCCCTCCGTTGTTTCCTTTTCCTCCCGCACCTTTTCCTCGAAATGAGAAAGAAGATGGTACACTCGAATTGTATTATTTAAGTGCTTATTGCTTGCCAAAGATCCTACTTCTACAATTGGTAGGTCACCGGGTTATTCAAATAAGTTGTGTTTTCCGTGGTTTTCCCATGTTACAACTTCTGTACCAATTCGGTCGATCCGGAATGGATCGGTTAAACATTCCATTAGGGAGCCTGGTCTTGACTCTTCTGTGTGGTATTCATTCTCCTTCGGCTCTTGGAATCACATCCAGCAGTGGTTGGAACAGCTCGCAAAATCCAACCACTTCACCTACTTTATTGCCCCCAACCGTTTCTCGTACCTCTATTGAAACAGAATGGTTTCATGTTCTTTCATCGATTGGTTATTCCTCTCCGTTCGTATCTCTTTTTCCAATTTCGGTCTCGATTAGTTTACAAGATTGAATGGCCAATTCTCCTCCGGACCCTCGATTCGATTGTTTTCCAAGAATGTTGAGCCGGGCATGTAAGCCATGTATCTGGGAGGAACTTAAAAGAATTTCGGTTTTTTTAACCTGGTCTTGCAGCTATTTAAAATAGAAAAGAAAGATTATTCTAAATAATAATAATATTAGAAAAAATGGTACTGCATATATCATACACGTACATAAATAAGTCCCTGCATATCCTCTCTAATAATGTCATTAAGGGGAAGTCTCTTAGGTACATTAAGAAATAATTCGACATCCCGCAATAAAGTCGGCGACTCTAGTGCTCTCCCTCCAAAAATGGGTGACCTTAAAAGACTGTAAGGCTCTTGCATTTTCAGTGAAGCTCAGCAGCATATTTCGCGCTTATGGGGCTTGCATTGGGAGTTAATCATCTTGACTGCGTATAATGAGTCAGAGTCAGACTCTACCCAAAGGTTCCGAATGCCCATTCGCGAAGCCATCTCCACCGTATGGCAGATTGCATAAAGTTCCACCTTCCAAATCTCTCTCCACTCAACCGTCTTCCGGAAAGCCCAAAGAGGATGGCCGATAAAGTCCCGTGCTATCGCAGCCGCAGCAGCCTCTATTGCTACTGAACTGTCTTTTTTCACTTTTGTTTCCGGAGGGTTCGAAGAAGAGAAGAGTAAGATTCAGCCATAGATGGCTGAGCAGGGTGACCATGCACTCCCCAAAACTGAGTGCAAAAAGAGTCCATAACTCTCCGTTTAATCTGAGAGGAAACCGAATGCAGTCTCAGTTTGACTTCCCTTACAATTTTCCAAAACGACGTTCTGCTTACTGCTTGGATTCCCTTCATGGCGCCTGGAATTTCTCTCACGCCAAACCCAAACATAGTATAGTATATGACTGCTGTAAAGCAGAGCTTTAGGATCAGGCCAGTAAAGGCCGAATTCTTTTACATTTTGTTTGACCATCGGCAAACATCATGAAGGTTGGTTGCAGGCTGATCATATCGAACAGAGCTGAGCCAAAATTCACCCTGCATAGCTGCACTGAAAACAGAGATGTTCGGCACTTTCATCTTCAAGCATGCACAGGCCACAAAGAGTCACGGTGTTGGGATAAAATCTGCTAACTCGATCTGCTGTAAGAAGCCCAGAGTTGAGGGCCATCCAGGCGAGAATACTGAGCTTGGGGACATTACTCCATATCAGTGCCCGTTTGGATCGCCACCTGATTATGAAAATATTAGACTTTTTTTCTGCTATGCTTATATACCTGCCCAGCTACGTCAGAAGCTTGCACCTCGCTCTTCTAATAAGAAAGAGCAGCCTGCATCTTTATCATCTTCTAGTAACGACCAGTTGACTACGGATTCTCCTTCATCCTCTATCGCTGCAGAGTCTACACTTGAATGGTTCTCCCCCGCCCTGCAGCAAAGGAAAAGTTCTTTCTTTACTTTAAATCGGGCCCGGGACATTCGACGAAAAAGGATGACCCGATGTTCTTTTATCCCCCGCCCGGATCCCTTATTTATTTATAGGAAAATCTGCTCGCCCCGAGGAAAAAGAAAAATATGTGTTCAGGAACGCTATGTGAATAGGGTCTTTAAGCCCTCACCCAGCATCTATTAATTCAATCAACATACGTTTCAAAAAAGGAATTTGGAATTGGAAGCCATATAGCCATTTCAGCCTTACTCCCTATTCTCTCTTAAATCAAGCTATGATAAAACAAACTGGAGTAATGTGGAATTGGAATGACTTTTCCCATTCCTGTGAGCTGTAGAGTTAGTTATCCCTTATCATCCTGGCCTGGTATTCCTCCTCTCTATGAGATGTGGGATCGAGCCCTTCCTCTTTCTACATCCTTTTGGATGATAAGGCATGCCTATCCATGTTTTATCAAGCCCTTGCTCCACTATCAACCACCGGAATGGTTATTTTGTCTGCCCCCGCTTTCCTCTCCCGCGGGAAGAGCTCGTTCGCCAAGCCAAGTCCGAACTCCCGTCGATGACGGCTCTCTTCGATGCTAGCAACCGCGTTTGGCCCTTTTCCGCGCTTCTTTCAATTTCCTTACATTGACGCTGAAGGAGAGACTTTACCTTTACTTAGAGAGGGGCAGAGCGGTACCACGCCCTTCCGTGCTCGTAGGTTGACTCCCCTATGCATCCCGACTAAGGTCTCACAAACGCGCACTTCCCTTATGCATCCAGCCGCTTCACTACACTAATATGAATAGGTTATACAGAAGGGTGGGTTATATACTCTTATGCGCGCTCTTTCTTCGAACCTTTTGGTATGTATTGCCCCCTAACTATAGATCAGATCCACCAGACGAGAAACTCAATTCCGCACTGCTGCTGAGTCGTCGGACTTATCCACCAAGGGATTCGTGGAATTTCTGTGGATTGCGTTGGGGGAAATCTACCAAAGCTAGGCAGATAGATAGACTCCTTTCCCGCTGCTAAGGGGGAGCAAGAAAAAAAAGAAAATGATTGTTTTTTAATCAGCGCTTGGGTATGCAGATACTAAGAGTCCTCTCACTACCAACCAGCGGACATCATCTGGCTGGGTCTTGCCGGTATCAACAACGAGAAAAAAACAACCAAATGGAAACAGCAACTAACTATGGCTCTTGGCCTAGACAACGCCCTAGGCGTAGGGGAGATCGGAGCAACAGGGAACGCCTAGACGACGTTTTTATTCCTGGGCTGCAGTAAGTAGATCGAGAGGTCGTTCCGCCCCTTGTCCCCGAAGATGGGTAATATGTTCTCAAAAAATCTTGCTCCAATCTGACCTAGCTGGCGAGCGATCCCAGTTCGCGGCAGAGAACAAGACAGCAAGCGAGCGTACCTTTGGTCGCTTCTTCTCCACCAAGCACGGAAGTTTAAGGATAACTGTAGGTCGGTGGCTACCTAAGGAAACTCCGATTCGATCCGCCCCCCGGCTGGGAGGCATTTACCTCATCCCGATCACAAGGAGAGGTTCACCATGATGGGGGGTACTTATTTGATTTTCCCTTCCTCCAAGAATGAAATGCGTAGGGGACCATCCTTTTCTTTTGTTGCGGCATGCTCCTCAGATTTACGGATTCGCAGGGGGCCTCAGGCCCTACTTAGTTGACTGACAATGACAAAGGCTTGCGAAACGTCGTAGGGCCTTTTGAATTGAATCTTAAGTTAAGTAGTCTATCAGTGGTGCGAAGCGGCTTTGCCCCTTTTCAGTAGGGGAGCGAAAGGTTAGACTTAGACCTTAGAAAGTCAGCGAACAGCGGTTCTTCTATGTAGGTATGGCGTTCCCCCTTGACTTGACTCTCCTAACGTCGAGCTAAGTGACTTCGTAACCTTTGCGTAGCGTAGTAGAATGAAGGCTACGCACTGACGCTCTCTTATCTATTAGCCTAAGCGTCTTCGCTAACTCGCTCGCCTACTAGACTATACTAGACTATACTAGACTATACTAGACTATACTAGACTATACCCTACTAATGTATTGTATAGTAGCGCCTTTTCCTTTTTGAATAACCCATTCTCATTATCTTTCATAAGTCAAGTAGGCGAACCTATAGGTCCTTAATTGCGTTGACAAAGAAGGTTAAAAGACAGCGAATCTTTTTTTTTATTATTATATATAATAAGAAAAAAAAAAAGATATATATAGGCCAGCTTGACAAGCTACCCTTCTTCTTGATCTGAGGTGCGAAGAGAAACATCTTTATGACTTCCACTTTTCAATCCCGGCCCGGAAAAGTGACCGACCAGGGCCTATTGATGAATGAAAGAAAGGGTTTATGAGCCCTAGCCCTGTAAGCCCACACCTGTGTAGAGTAGATCGTTCAACACCTGCGGCACAAACCCATTTTTGACCTATTGGTCCTAGTCTCATAGGCGATCGAACGGCCGCCCCCTAATTACTAGACCGACCTGCTGTAATAATTCCATAAACACCTAGCGAAGATATGGCAAACAAATAAAGTAGCCCTATGTTCGGATCTGACAATACCATACCATAATCAAAAGGTACAACGGCCCGAGCGACCAGACTTAACATAAATGTAGCCACTGGAGCCATTCTAAAAAGGGAGAAATTAGCACTACTCGGTGAAATAGGTTCTTTTAGAATCAATTTCGAACCATCTGCTAGAGGTTGTAACAATCCGAACGATCCCACTACATCAGGACCCTTTCGACGTTGCACAAAAGCCATTACTTTACGTTCAGCTAGCACTAAAAAGGCTATTCCTAGTATAAGTGGTAGAATTATTCCAAGTATTTCAGCTGGAACAGCTATGTACGTTTTCGATTTTCTATTTACTCATGATCTGGCCTGGTCGACCCAATCATGATATTGAAGGATGGGACCTTTTCTCGAAAAACTCCGGATCCCGAGAAGAGTTGAAGATGGTGCAAGATCGAATCCTCTTACGTTACTTCGAATGGAATCTTAGCCCGCCTCACTTGCTTTCTTTACTGCATAAGGGCATAAGCGAAGTCAAGGGATTTCCTTATAACAAGTGGCTGAGAGTAAGCAAGCTACCTTCATTCAACATATTTGTGGTTGAGTCAATAACATGCTCTGGGTCGGGAATCTTTGCTCTTCTCTTTTGTATTTCCGCTGCCTGCTCTTTTCTTCATGTCCGTCCGTATCGCAAAAGCGGGTCGACGCCAGCTATAAGAAAATAGGGGGGCCAACCTTCACCCCCCTAATAAAGCTTTGTTTGATAAAGCAAACGATTCGTTCCGACAACTTCGGACCAGATTAACCCCTTTACTTTAAATTAGCTGATCTTACAATACAAAATCGATTGGGCGGGCTGGTTGGGAAGGGGTTATTGGCGGAGAAAAGAATCGCTGAGAGATAGATTCTACTATTTAGTCAGGACGAATGAGTGGCTGTGCAGCATGCGGAGGAGGAGATTGACCCTTCCCCGAGTCAGTCCAGTCAGAAAGGGGAGGCCCCGCTGTCTAGACTGCATTTCGGGAGTTTGAACACCATCCCATTTCAACCAAAAAGACAACCCTGTCAAAGGTATCTAACCTTCCTTATGAGTGGAAATCCAATCCCGCTTTGTCTTTTTTGCATAAAAACCAGCCAGCCGGTAATATATATATCTCTCTATTTTTTTTATATATTTGAAACCCGTTCTTCCGACCATTTTTGAAAAGCGCATAGTTTCTCCTCCAAAAATGACCTCTCCAGTCGGGGAACGCATGAGATATTTACCTAAACCAAGTAGGTCCTTGAGCGGATCCCATGTTAGCCCCAAGACGTCTCTAACTAGAAAAGTAAATGCTTGAGCTTGAGTGAGAAGGGCCTCCTCCCCACGCTGGTATTTTGCCTGTATGGTCTTTCTCGGGTGGGACCCTCGATCCGGAGGGTATGCCACTATCAGCTACTATCCTATCTATAGATGTCTGCCTCCCTTGAAAGCTCCTGGTGCTGCGACTATCACCGGCGTCGGATCAACATCGGGATTAGAAAATCAACTGCAAAAGCAACTAAGTCAACGCCTATTTGCTCTGGATCTACTGGCCCGGACCTTGAATCTCTTCCACCGCAAACAACCGAATATACTACTGCAGGATCTTCCGCTGCTTCTCTTCTGTTGTTATTGCTCTCACCTGTCACTACGCCACCTCAGCAGCTGGGACTGGAATTGCTTCTGCATCTGGCACTCCCCAACCTTTTCTATCTATCTTTAGAAGTTCTATCTATCTTTAGAAGTAGGGCGAGTGTCTAAAGACCCGGTTCTCTCTCTGAATCAGGTTATTCACTGGGCTGTTAAGCCATCGAGTCTTCTAGGGTTGATCGATCCGTTTCAAGAGGATTCATCCTTCACTCTAGATCTCGTGAATTCTAAGGACCATAAGGAAGATGAGAGGAAGGCAGGCTTTTTGGCATACATAGTTGGCTGGTTCTTTGTCTTTCCCATCCCTGCTCTGCTGCTACTGCAGGTGCCCGAAATTCATGGATTCTCTGGTAGAGGGGAGTCGAGGTGGAATTTTTTTGTGGGCTGGCTTAAACTTAAAAGGAAAAGAAGCCCCCAATTGCAGTAGGAGTAGCTACTTGACTTGTTTCATGGCTTTAATTTGAGCTTCAGTTCAGATCCTGAATCTCCATAAATGGGTATGCCTGGTTAAGTTAAGGTGACCAGCTTTGTGCGGCAATCGCAAGTTAAGTTAAGGTACTCTGGATTTGTTATAGCGCCACCATTTCACAATATATATTGTCCGGGAAAGCTAGTCTTGGGATTGCTGTTTTATCCTACTGACGCTCTTCTATGAAAGTTGAGGCTTTACTCTAACTGGTCTGTTAAAGTCTCCTTGCTACGGCCTTTTTTTAATATCCCTAGCTCGGAGGGTTACTCGTTTTTGTACTCTACTCGTTCCTTGAAGGTCCAATTCATTAATAGTAATTGGAGGACGGTTAGTGTCTGTTCTGCATGACTCATAGCTAAGGAGCGGATTTCAGGGTCCCTTGACTTGCCAAACGGTTTCCAGTATGCCTATACAGTTAGTCTTTACACACATGATAGTAGCAGCCATGTTATCGACGATTCTACAATAGGCGGCCGCTGGAAAACCCGACTTAGCGAATCACTTCTAGGCTGGCATTCAATCTATTTCGTGCCAGTGGCTCTTGTGCGCCTCATTTATGTTGGTGGCATACCGTACGGTATTGTGCTGAACACTCACAAAAGCCGTGTCCCCCCGTAAGGTTTGTGCTTAATTCATTCTTTTTTGATAACGAAATACATCATCCATAAACTTAAACTAACCCCCTAAAAATTAGTTCGTCGAAAGGAATAGGAATACGATAACCAGAGAGAGAAGGCACAGGCGATGGGCCCCATACATCAGAATGCAAAAGGGCTAATGGAATTGAAAAAATCAGAAGATTGGAATTCGTAGGTGTTGCCCGTGTTTGGGCAGCGGGCAGCTGGACCAAGAAGAGAATGAAGAACTTGCAGATGCAGGAAGCAATTGAAGGCGTTCTAGTTTGTTCAATGTAGTTCGAAGACCTAACAACCAACAAGAGGAGCTGCCCTTGCCCTCTATAAGCCCTTAGTTGCCAAAGATCAGGAAGCTCTTTGTTATGAATAAGCCAAAAAGAAAGAAGAGGAAAACCAAGGTCTAAAGCATATATGGGTTGGCTACGGGCGGCACCCTATAGCTATGACATTATGCGTGTGTAGATCCTTGACAACACAGAGGAAGTCGGAGTAAAGATGGCATAGCTTTGGCGATCATCACAAAGTTGTCCAACTGAAAAAATTTGTTGAGAGACTGACTTTAACTTTAGGAACCAACATAGCATCATTGAGATGAAGAACATTGCCAAAACGAGATGATAAAGAGACCGTACCAATGTCTGAAATAGAGAGTAGGGTGTGGTCACCGGTGAAGACGACACTTTTGCCTTGGTACGGCGAGGATGAGACAAATGCAGCCGGATTGCTCGTCATATGATGCAGTGTAAATGAAATGTAAAAAAGCCATTGAGAATGACGCTTGGAAGATGAATGCATAATACCCACGTGATGAGTTGTTTGATGCGGAGCAAAACTCGAGTTGTAACGCTGTGGACATACGATAGCCATGTCTCCAGAGAGAATCAAAAGTATACATACCCAAGTGAATCATAGAGGAGAACCCTTCATACTCCCATAGGATTGCTTCCGCTGTTGTTGATAAGAAGAAGAAGACCGGTGCTTTAGGTTATGAAACTAAGGCCACTTACTTGATGATTATTTTGAATATACTTCCCATAGATCTGTTGGGAAATTTATGTCGCCATAGATCTTTGAACCGTTTCTGGGCACTGCACTTGAACCACTGATGCACGAACGGGTATTGTTGTTTGTTGTTAGTCACACAGTTACAGTTGCTGTGAGAGTAGCGTGGCAGGGAGCACACTTGACAGGAGATAGACACAGGCGGTAGAGAGAGAAAGAGGCAAGCCCCTAATTCCAAATAGAATAGTGTGAGGGGGGCAGAGCTTCCATTTCCAGGCCGCCTCAGGGCGTTCTTTTTTTCCAGGAATCTGTCAATCGGGGGAGCGCAACCAAGTTTCAAACCTCAACTGCAAGGGATGTGAAGCCCTTCTCAATGTCTTCCACTCGCCCAGTGGATCTAGGAGGCAAGGGAAATCCGTTGATTGAATCCATTCCTGATGATGTGCCGCTAACAAGGCCTACCTATTCTCCCAATGCAATCCGGTTTTTTTTTAGGGGGATGGCATTCTATCCTATCTCAATATATGCTCCTCCAAGGCCTGAGGGTGGATTGAATCCAATCCCATCCAGCATAGGCGGGTAGAGTTCACTCATCCGGGGAAGATGAACAATGAAGCTATAGCTGCTCACCTTTCCGCTATCTGCCTTTAAGTGATAGGAGGGCTTAACATAAAGCCCACCAACCTTTCTATTTTGAATTCTTGATCTTTGCTTTGGTGCCAGTGGAGCAAAGGAAGCGGGGGACGAACTCCTCTATCTACCCTAGAAAGAAATAGGTTTTCTTAGATCTATTGAATGAGATCCTGGAGACAGGGCTGGGAGGTATGAGTCCATCGGATGCAGGGAAGCCCAGGCAATCCGTTCCTATCAATCATTCGTCAGGAAGCAGTGGAGAAAGAATCGTCTTTTTCAATCTTATTGTTGAAGGGGCTGAAAAAAGATAGGAGAGTTTTACTCCGTTAATAAAAAATTTTTTAATTAATTGGACCAACAGCCCTCTGTCCGGCAGGCAATTTCCGTGCAACTATGGGTTATGTAGTCCTTGCTATGCCAGCAATAGGGAATCCTTATAAAACCGGAACTCTCCAATTCGATATGTAGAACCGGAATGCAAGTTGTGTGATAGTTTGATTCCCCACAAATGAGAAGTCTCCAAGCTCCCACACAGGGGCGACTGGCTGGGGAAAGAATCCGAAAGCAATAATTGCAGTCTCGACACAGCCTATTTCGAGACTGGGATGAAGAGATGAAAGATTTTCATTTTAGTTGAATAGAGTCTTTCAAACGTCTACTGCACTCACGCCTTTCGGCTCCTATTCGACCTCGGTTGACAAAAATAAGAGAAAATAATCTGTTCATTTCTCAAGGGTCGAGTGCTCCTGCCCTTTTCCTCTTTAGGGCTCCTACTGCTGCCCGGTTCTTTTGTCATTTTTGAATCGGAACAGGTACAACCCAGTTTATCCGATTACTACAGGGATGAACCCAATCCGGACTATGAACCGGAAAGGAAAAGACCTATTGAACCGATCACAGGAATACCAGTTACAGTACCTATCAGCCAAAGAAGAATCCTTCCAGTAGTCTCGGCCATTTACCCTACTTCCCTACACATTTCATCAAGTGGTCATGCTAGAGACATAAACAGTCATGGTCATGGATAATTTTGAGATGAGATCCTTCCGAATGGGATAAGAGAATTCCTACTATTCTCTTTCTTTCTTTTCATTTTCTAAATAATTCTAAAAGAAAACAGCTAGTTCAGCTCGTCATATATAGGATAAGAACCCCCAGTAGAGACTAGTACGATTCAATTCAACATTTTGTTCGTTCGGGTTTGATTGTGTCGTAGCTCTCTAATTCGGATTAGGTTTCTCGTTGGTTGGATGAACTGCATTGCTGATATTGACCCCAAAAAAGAAAGGGTAGGTACAGCTAGTCCGTGAACAGCCAACCATCGCACTGTAATAAAAATTGGATAGGTTCGATCTAAGCTTACTAATAGGGGGGACTCCTAATAATAGAATAATAAAAAGATCTACTAAATGAATCGAGTTGTGCCAAAGGATCAAAACGGCCAGTTATTAATGGAATTCCTTGTCGGCTTTTTGTAAAAGAATCGTTTGGCCGAGGTTTTTTTCCTATACCAGAAGAGGCCCGTGCTGACGAATAACCAACCCCTTAATTCGTCTTCTAAATAGGGAAGGTATAGGTTTGCTATGAATGACCCAGTATCGAATCCAGGTAATAATATCAGCAAAAGAACGTTCTCCCGTGCTTCCAGACATGCTGAGCTCCACATACAGTAAAAAGGGGGGGTCGATTCTGTGAAAGATAGGATCAGTAAATGGGAATTCACTGAGATTTCATCTTTGTGAGATCTGAAATAGTGGTACCGAGGGTGTCTTTAGAGTATACCGAATCAGTATAGCTATCTTTCTTCTGACACAGCAACGCAATTTCAATCAGTATAGAAAAGAAGAAGATTTCTTTCTTCTTTTTTTTTTGCTTGTCAATGCGTGCCATTCAATAAAAAATGCCTCTCCTGTAGTATAGTATAGGGTTTCTTTCCATTACTGGCTTCAGACTAGAAACTGAAGATCTGGTAAAGTATAAGTCCGACGAGTTGGGTTATAATAATTCATGAAAGAGATTATCATATTCCCACAATTCAATTAGATGCGAAATCTAGAAAGCCCCTTTTCATGGTTGTAGAAAAGGGTTTTTTGTTCGAATCCTTTCATTTTAAGGGGTCGTACAATAACAATATAGTATATAGTCTTCGATGAAAGAAACAGAACAAACAATAAAATAATTGAAAGAATTAATATTCGTGATGCAAGCATTGCTGTATTAGATCCAAAGGTTTTTTCTTTTCTTGACCTAGCTACAAGGATGGGACTCTATAATATTGAAAGAAAGTAGAACCTAAAAGGAAAAGAAAATAGGAATGACTAGTCTTAGAATCGAGTTAGACCGAAATAAAGGTTTGATTTCTTCGAGCGATCGCGCGATACTTTTTTTCTTCTCATTCGAAATATTATGTGCAATTAATGATGAACCTACTACTGAATCTAATAAGTTAAAGTAAA